>VDFB02326533.1:0-22982 GCA_007258455.2 Sequoia sempervirens
GATGCATGAAGTGTTTGAGACTGTTATGATCAGTCTTGACCACAAACTTGTTTCCCACCAAATACTGTCTGAACTTAGCTAATGCATGCATAATGGCAAGCATTTCCTTGTCATAAATGGAGTAGGTTCTTTCAACACCTCTTAGCTTCCTACTCTCAAACACTATTGGATGTTTGTTTTGCATCAAAACAGCCCCAACTCCTTCACCGGATGCATCACACTGTAGCTCGAAAGGCTTGGAGAAATCCAGAATAGCCAGAACCGGACAAGAGCTCATAATCCTCTTAAACTTATCAAAAGTAGTTTGAGCCTTTTCTGACCAACAAAAGGCTCCCTTTTTCGTGAGATCAATAAGAGGAGCAGCATTCTGTGAGTAGCCTTTCACAAATCTACTATAGAATCCACACAGACCCAAAAACCCTTTCAACTGAGTCAAGTTCTCATGAGGTGGCCAATCAACAACTGCCTTGATATTTTCAAGATCAACTTTTACTCCCTCAGCACTGATTATGTGGCCAAGATAAAGTAACTCCTTCATTCCAAATTCACATTTGGATTCTTTGGCAAACAGGCTCTCAGATTCTAAGATGCTAAGCACTTCCTCCAAGTGCTTGAGATGTTCTTCCCAAGTCTTGCTGTAAATCAAAATGTCATCGAAGAATATCAACACAAACCTCCTTAACTGCTTTTGAAAAACTCTGTTCATACAAGACTGGAAGGTAGCAGGAGCATTAGTCAGCCCAAATGGCATGACTAGAAACTCGAAGTGGCCATAGTGACATCTGAAAGCTGTCTTCTCCACATCAGATCCTTTCATTCGAATCTGGTGGTAGCCTAATCTCAAATCGATCTTCGAGAAGAACTTGGCCCCATGTAGCTCATCAATGAGCTCATCTATCCTTGGAATGGGGTATCGGTTTTTGATGGTGCTTTGATTCAAAGCACAATAGTCCACACACATGCGCATGGTACCATCCTTCTTCTTCACAGGAACCACTGTAGATGTGAAAGGGCTCTTGCTTGGACGAATGAAACCCATCTCCAAGAGTTCCTGAATATTTTTCTCAATATCGTCCTTCTGCTTCTTAGGGTACCGATATGGAGTTGTAATAACTGGTTTAGCTCCTTCCTTGAGCTCTATGATGTGCTCCGAACCCCATTCAGGTGGTGGTCTAGGAGGTAAATCAGCAAATACCTTGCTCTTCTTTGTGAGTAAAGACTGAACATCAGGAGTGTTACATCCCGATTTTATAGCTACTATTGCATAGGGCAATTGAATGTAATGTTTGAATCTTTATGATGAATAAAACATGTTTGATCGTGTTATTAAATGAATGTGTCCTATTTGAATGATGGTTTCATTTGATTGTTACTTCTAATGATTTAATTCTTAATTAAATGTAGCATATAAGTTATGGATAATGTTATTCTAACTTGTGAGATGTTTTACTTTGTTATGAGCATATGACTGCCGGTGTCATGTCATGGTGTGCAGGTATGAAGACTGTTCCTCCGGACAGAGGAGAGACATCATTCGGGGAGGAACTTGGTCGGGTAAACAGTAACAATTACCAAATTGAGCATTCACACACATACTATAGATTGAGTAAGCCAAGTCTGTTTGTCGAGATAATGGTAAGTCATCCATAGGCTTGTTTATTGACCTTAAGGTTCTGAATTCACTTCTTTATGTTTTAGGAGATGTGATTGTTTAAACATCAGACTTGCTATACCATAACCCAAGTATGAATGATGTGAAAGTTGTGTTAATGATTGATTGGGAACGCACGTACATTTATACATTGAGAACACGTATTTATATGTACAGACATATCAATACATGTGTACGTTAAGCAGACGGATATGCTCATACACGTGTCGACATGTATGTACGCATACATACGTATACACGTGTATATATGTACTCATTCCGCCTGATATCTATAGTGAAAATAATATTTAATAATATTGCCTAGCAAAATTACATAAATATTTATGTATTAATGTATATATTAGCAATGTGATTATATTTATGGATATATATATACATAAATACATAAATACCTATGTAAATGTATTATATATTTATATATTTAAATATATGTATTAATATTAAGGTAATATTTACATATATATAAATATATATATATACATCACGATGTAATGTCGGAAAATATATATATTTATATATTTAAAATATTACACTTAATTGAAATACATATGTGATAAAATATATAAATGAATAATATTGAAATGTGAATTATATAAATTTAAATGACACATAAAAATATTTAATAGAATAGAATTTGAACACAAAGGATTTAAATCCTTTAGCAATAGTGACATATTTCGATTTTGGCCATAGAGAAAAATAACCTCAAAACAAAGAAATCGAATTCTTTTGCTGGAGATATTAAAAACAAGAGAAATCGAATTTATTTTTTAATAAACATTTGAAAAGGCAGAAAACATGTTTTTCTTTGAAAAGCTCATAAAAATAAACTGAGAAATCGTGCGCCTGGTAAAAACGCGTCTAAAACGCAAGGGCAAAGAACTGGTCTCTGGAATAACCCGCATACTGATCTCATGGCCCGAAATGGTGACGTGGGAACATTTTAACCTTGACCTTTTCATCTGGAACGAACTTCCTGATTTATTGCAGCAAAATAACCTAAAAACTAAAAACGCCTTGAGCTGTCAAATCCGCCATGTGAGAGTTGAAAAGTTCTTAATTTGCTGGCTTTAAAGGAAGTCGATTCACCTCCTTTTTGATGATTAACAGTTTAGAAACTTGCCAAGTATCAGTTTGACTAATTCTTGAGACTTGTTGTCAATCTGCATGCCTTCTTTAGTGGAATTCGTTGCAATTCGGGCCTATATATACACGCCCTTCCATTAATTGTGAACATATACATATTGAGCAATCTGAGTTTAGTAATTTCATTCCATATCCATTTCATTGTACCACCTGAGTTTCCTGTATTGCTGAGTTTGATAAGTATAGTGAATTATTTCCAGTATTTACCAGTCACAGTGAATTAAGTCATTTTGAGTTTAAAGTGAGGTATTTGTATAGCTGAGTAGGAATTGAGTGGTGGAAACACGTCTGAGAGAAGAGATATAGGAATTCACCATAGAGTGAAATACTTTCATAAAGAAGCCATTTTTAGCTGAAATTCTGGACACTTATTTGAAGGAGAGTCTAGAAGAGCAATTCCGAAAGGAGAAGCTTTAAAATCAGGCATGAATCTTCCTGGTTTATAACTTTTATTGAAGTGATGTTTCCTTTTTAGTCTTGTGATTGTTGTTTTCAATTAGCTCTAATAGAAAAGAAATGTTTTGATGAATATTTAAAACAGAGCATTGAAAGGGAAAATGTATAAGAGATTCAATGACTAGGGGAATTGTGAAAAGGGGATTATATGAGTAAAAAGCTTAAGGGATTAGTTTACTTATCTTGCATTAAAGAGAAATAATGGAAAAAGATAAAAGGGAGGGATTTGTTTGCATTTTGAATGACTATTGCATGTTGTGTATGATCTTTGTATATGGAGAATACGTAGATGTACTTTATTATCTACTAGGATCGGAATGAAGGTAGAATCAAGTAAAGTCTTTTAGCTTAAAGTTATTAGGATAACCAAGGCAAGCTAAGTACTCCTAGGATAAAGAATTCCTAATTAGGAGGATTGATATAAGACACTTGTAGACTGCTTCATTTCTAGTAGGTTCGTATGATTGTAAGATGTCTGGGACGACGGTTTCATCCATTGAAGGACAAAACCTATGCGTAGAGTAGGATAGCCCAAAGTCAAATCAGCCCTGAGTAGTGTTTATGATAGATGACCTTCATTCGAAGTACTGAATGAGAATACTTTGGCCAAAGTAGTGAAAGGTACGACATCCACCTAGGTGTGAGATAGTTGAGACTACACTGTCAGTTCATTGTGATTCGAGTACTAGATCGTGATTGTGAAATAGCAAGGTTCTAGTTGTGTAGGACACAGCACTATGCTCAGTTGGTAATCGTTAAAGGATACCCTACCAATCTCTTCTTCGAAGGGAGGGCCATCTATCTAACGATAGGTGTGCGGGGGACTGCATTATAAGTCCGTGGTTGGCGGAAAAGCGCCTGAGTGATGTTTCTCCTCCATAGCAAGCGGCCGATGTACCAAGATTTGAAAGGACAGACTCCTGGACCTTCTTACTTCTATTTGTGCAAAAGCTTACGAGCTATGTATGTAACTGTATTACTTTTGAACTCTGATTTATATTTGCAATGAAAATGAAATTCATGTGGAAACATATTGTAACTTGTACGAGTTTATCAATAAAGAAAGGAAAAAAAAATTTGTATTGTCTTTATTACTTGTTACCTTTACATGTTTAAAGTGAGAATTGGAAAGTTTTAATTTACGCGAGGAATAGGTCGTTACAAGGAGGATAGTCTCTCTTAGTATCAACCGGACTAGCAGGAAGAATCATACATTCTGCAACCCACTCAACTTGATCATGACGAACCAGCCTTGCCATTCTCTTGAATGACACAACCCACAGACCCCCATTGGACATTCCTCTTAGTACTACCCTCTTCCCATCAAAATGAAACTTGAGCTCCATAGTTTGCAGATTTAAGGAGATCTCTCCAAGTGAACACAGCCATTGAATGCCTAGAACGGCATCCGTATCTCCAATGTTGACCACATAGAAGTCATCCTTGACTTCATAGTTTCCCACTTGCATAGACAGGTTTGAGATCTTCTTGGTGCATGAGATGTGGAATCCATCAGCAACCATGACCTTGAAGTCTTCAAACTCTTCTGTTTGCAGCCCCTTCTTTGCCACCACAACTTCATCAATGAAGTTATGTGTCGCCCCAGTGTCAATCAATGCAACTATTCGCTGCCCCTTAATCATCCCACGTACCTTGAAGGATTCATTTCTTTGAAAGCTCGAAAGTTGAGCCAAAATACCTCCGCTTTCCTTTTCACCTTCAGACTCTTCTGGGACTCTTTCCACTTCACTATCTTCAAAATCAGATTGCTGGTCTGAAAAATCAGAACTACTTTCACCAGCTGAATAGTACTCAATCTGATTAAATTTAACTCCCTTTGGGCAAACATGATCTTGAGACCATTTTTCCCTACACCGGAAACATAACCCCTTTCTTCTGAGTTCGTTTAGGGTCTTTGGATCTAATCTTGTGACATGAGGATTATGATGTTTGAACTCCTTATGCTGAGGTCTCAAAGGAGGTCTTTGATGAGGTCTTTTTCCTTTATCCCCTTTGTGAAAGGATGGCCTGGGTTGAAACTTTGCCTTCGGAGCTGCCCACTCCATGTTTCTTGCCTTCTTCATGGCCTCCTGTAGGGAGGGTGGATCAAAAGCTTTAATCCATCCCTTGAGTGGTTCCATCAATCCTTCACTGAAAAGGATCACCAACCGCCTCTCTGTGATTCCAGTGACCATAACTGAGAGTCTCTGGAACTCAGCTATGTAGGCATCAACTGTGCCATACTGCCTCAACTGTGCCAATTCTCTGAAATGAATTTCAGGATCTTTTTTCTCAAATCTCTCGATGAGCCTATTGGTGAACTCATCATAGGTTGTGATAGACCGATGACCCAAGGTGACTAGGCCATGGTACCACCACTCGTGCGCCACTCCATCTAGGTGTAGCGTAGCGAACTTAATCGCCTCCTCTTCCGCCATGGGTCTAAGAGCTAGATAACTATCCAGCTTCTGAATCCAAGCTCAAGCTGAACTGTTATCACTCCCGTCATAGTGTGGAAGTATAACCTTGTTGACAGCTTGATACAAGTCCCCTTGAACTGTTGTTCTCCTTTGCTCATGATGTCTCCCTTGTCCCTTATTCTTTCTTTTATGATCCATAAAGTCATTATAGGACATATCCATCTTGATTTCATCGGAGAGAGAATCATACTCCGCATGGCCAAGTCTCAACTACTCCACAAATGAAGCATTCTCTTCAGGATCAGGTTGATTGTTTGGGGGCACCAAGAAGGTGGGTTTGAATGGCCTGGCTGAGATGTAAGTGTTGTTTGAACTAGGCTGAGCTGCATGTCCATCATGCTGGTTGGAGGCACTGTGTTCTCCTCTATGTCCAGGGTTACTTTGTGGAGTTGTGTTTTGGCCTACTTTTCCCATCATGAGAGATACCATGTCCATCAAGGCATCCATCTTCCTTTCAAATCTCTTTCCGAGACTTATAGATCTCTCTCTTCCCTTTCCACTATCATCTCTATTGCTGGTAAACCTCTCATTACCCCCAACTAATCTCTCACCTTCTGCCATGTCTGTTTCCTGAGAAGACTCCCAATGAGCCCTCAAAACCTCTGAAGCTGTCTGACCTTCTGGAGCCTGATAGGGCTGAAACTGTTTTCCAACCTTCTTGTCTTCCCTTGCAATGTATCTCTTTTCTCTGTCACTCATAGACGGCTTGTTCACAGGATGACAAGATCTTGGCTCTAATACCACTGAAATATTCCGAGCCAAATTTTTTCGTTTTTTCAATAACAGTTTACAAACCAAACGCACCCGTTAAGGTTAGATCTAAACCCAAACGATGCTGAAACAACTCTAACCAGAATGTACACCAGGATCCCGATGTGGGCAAGATGTGAGCATTGGTCAGAGGATCTGAAAGCAGAAACAGAACTGGAAGGAACTCTAACCAAGAATGGCGCCGATGATGGCGAGCATATGGTCAGAGGATCTTCTACGCTACAAGTACTGAAAGAAAACTCAACACCAAGTATGTGCTACCCAATCCAGTATGGAATTGAGGCGACCATATGGCGGAGTGCTAAGAATTACAATGATTTGAAAGGAAAAAGCTAGAATGCTGAAAGTAACTCGACACCCAGAATGTGCTTTCTGACCCGGAGTGGGAAAGTAGCTACCATAGGGCGGAGATAAAGGAAATACAATTGCAATTACTGAATGTAGAGTTGAGCATTACAAATCATGATAAGCAAGAACAATAACTGCTGTCAGTACTACTGCCAGCTTACAATATGAAAGATAAAACCTTGCTATCAATGTGAATCACGAGATAAATAGAGTTACAACAATATATATGGAGTTTCCTTCACTGAATGATAAAGCTTAGATCAAAACTCAATGATTAGAGCCAACCTGACAATCTGATTTGTGACAGTCCTGTTTTCCAAGTGCACGAACAGCAGCCCTGTAACTCACAAAAACTCTCACAACTTGCTCCAAACTTAATCAAATTTCACGAGATGTAATGCAAAATGATCGCAAGGAGATGGCGCCCAAGATTGGCACAATAAACTGACTCAAAATGCAGATATTAATTTTTGCACGATTCCCAATGACAATGCAAATGGTACAGCCCAACAAAGGGGCGATTTTGCTTTTTAAAATTCAATGCTTTCTTAAAAAATCTGAAACTTAACACAAAGGGGCGCCTTGCCTAGACAATATGGAATAAACATTACCCAGAATGATATTTTTGGTATTTTTGGATTTACGAATGAAAACTACAATCTGCTGTAAGGAAAATGCAATTCTGGAAAATCTCTAATATGCAAAACTGAACTAAAAAGCCACAAGCTGATTACAATGCACAAATCCCAATGCAAACTCACAAACTATACTATTTCACCACTAGTCGCTATCTTTCAAGCGAGAAGCAATGCCAAGCTAGGAGGCGTACATTCCTCGAAGCAATCCCACAGCCAATCTGGCAGCATAACATTCCTGTAGACAAAAGATAATCTCAATGATAACCAATGGCCTCCTTTTATAATTTTCAGATGATCTTTCTCGAAACCCTAAACTTCCTTTTCGAACCAAACCCTAATCCTCCAATAGAAGGCATCCCACTTTTCCAAGCAAAATTTGACTTTTAATAATACTTTATTTCCTCCTTGAAGTTGGCGTCCAATTTGAGCTTGGGTTAATCTTTACTTTATAAGAAATATAATTAATTTCTTTCAATGAGGCGCCCACCCATAAAGACATCTTTTAAAACAACTTAAAGTGACGAGCTAGGCCAAGGGGGTCAATGTTAAAATATAACATTAAAACATGACTTTAATTAAATAATTCGACTTATCTCTCCAATTGTGCCCCGAAGCCATAAATGAGCAAGCCAACTGATCAGTCTAAAGTAGAAAGTCAACCATGCCGAAACCAACAGGAACACTGCCAGAAATAGAATTTACTAAAAATAGTAAATTCCTGAAATTGCTCAGAATGCCAAGAACAACATATCACTGCGAAGCTCTCTGAAAACCCAGAAAGAATCCGCCATTGAAACAACCAACCTCAAGCAACAACATCCTTCGAAACATGAAACCCTAATTTGACCTTTTGAATAGCCTACGGGTCTCCAGAATAGGCTAACGGTCACTGGAAAGATCATGCTCGAGAAGGGGACATTACACATTTCAAATCACAGGCAGAGTTTGAGCGGTGCAGAGGCCAAGTCGGGCACAGTGGAGACGGTTTCAAGCTCATCGCTGATTGTATGAAAGTCCAGAGTCTTGCTCCCGAGTAAGTGATGAATGGTGCAAGTTGTGATGCTCCTAAGGACGGCCGCTGGAAGCCGTAGAGCCATTACATGTGTGTTTCCTGCGATTATCAAGATCTTCATAGTAATGATTGCTCTTGAAAGCCAGTTGATCGCCTGTCTTCCTTGTCGATGATGCCTCACCTTTGAAATCCGATGATTTTTCTTTGAAGTGACGACCCACCAAGAAAGGAACCTTGACTCATTTTTGGTGTTAAACGGTAGACACACCTACCTTTGACGGTTCGATTCTCAAGTCAAGTGACACCTATTTAAGCAACGTCCTCCTCTAGCATGCTCATGAGAGACTCTAACAGGATCATTCGACAAAATCTTAGACCTGAGATGAACATGCCCTTCTCTAGATATACCATGATATGCTTAAGTGTATTAGCCTCATCCAATAACAACTTCCGCAAAAGCTCAATTCTTTCCCAGTTAGCAATTTCTAATTTGCATAACAAATCTGATCAGGATCATGCTTAAACCCGCTCTGATACCATGTTAAGTTTATATGATCAGATTATATGCACAGAAACTTAATTCAAATCAGACAAAATAACACAGCAGATACCCTAGGAAAACCCTCCTCTTGAGAGAGAAAAAACCCAGCAACAAAGATCTCTCTTATAAATATAAACAGTGGCAACAATTCACTTTACAATGAGGCCGAACACAAGGCCAAAAATCTATACCTACACCAGATACAATAACAGATAATGACCTGCACTTCTGACAATATAAAACTGCCCTTCAAAGATATTCGCAATTTGCTCTTGATCAAGTTCGCACTCAGCTCTAGATATAATTCGCACTTAGCACTTGAGAGATTCGCACTTGACTTGCCTCTTGATAAAATTTGCACTTCTGCTCTTGAAGAAATTCGCACCTTAATGAATAGAATAAATCAAACTTTCTTCTTAATGATCAAGAGATGAAGGCGACCTTGTATATATACAAGTGAGAGAGGTCGCACCTCTTCATATTACAAGGTCGGCCAGAATACAATAATATAAATAATAAATACAAATCATAAGGAAGGTCGGCCTCAAGTGAAATTATAATGTTGCCAAGAGAAGCACCCACTTTAAATAAATGACTCATATAAATAAATAGCCGATAGGCTACATTTATTTATGTCTTCACTCGTGGCTGGAAGGATGAACCCGAAGCTGCTCAATAACATTAACAAGATGAAGTAGTTGGCATCTTTGAGCCCTTTCCTGTACTCATTGGATGCCCCATTTGATTTTAAAACCTTGCATCTGCTTCCTCTTGCTCTACAATATATTCTGCTATTTTGTCAGGTGTTATAAGTTTTCCAGATTTTCCTAGACATGGTTTAATTCCCTTCCCAGTATTTGCACACAAATGTGCTTTCACCCGGCTATAGGAACTAGTGTATTTCTTTTCACACCCGAGGCATATCCAAACACATGTCCCCCCACCTGGAATTTGCTCTACTACTTGTACATGTCTCCATAGCGATGAAGGCAGGTCAAATTTGAATGAGGGATTAGTATTGCCGACGAAAGCTGAACTATCTGCCATGTTTCTCTACAACACTAAGTGCAACAAACCTTCAAGCAAATTGTTAAGAGAAATTTGATTAAATTAATTAATTAAATAATAAACTTATTATCTAAAATTCTAAATTGAAAATTCTAAATCTAAACGTAAATAGTAAATGCTAAATTAGTAAATTATAAGTTTTTAAAATTATATAATTTTAATATATAGATATTATATTTTTAAAATTATTTAATTATATAATATATTAATATATTATTAATAATTTAATTATATATATAATAAGACTATAAACAAAATTGTAAAATAACAAATTTTATAAGTTATTATAATAAATAAATTTATATTATATATATTATACATTGTCATTTAAGAAAATTGAAATATATAAAATTATATATATTAAAAATATGCATTTCATATTTGAAATAATTTTAGTTTTATAACTTAAAAAATTAAGAATTATATATATAATATATTATTATATAGTTTAAAACTTTAAACTTTAAATTTTAAAACATTAAAAAATTAAACTTTAACCTAAAAAATAAAAAAACACTAACAAAAATAAAAAATCAAAAGCCCTAGCTGGTCCGCGCACGTGTTTTCCTTCATAGTCGGCGGGGATTTCCTTCACATTCGTGGCTTCTCCTTCACTCGGCTTCTCCTTTAGCCCGCATGGTCGCACTGCTCAGGGAAGAAGCTTAGAAGACTGGTTCACCGTTTTTTTCGCTGTCACGCACTCGCGAAAATAAAACAAAACGCCCAGTTGAAACGTGGCGGAATAAAACGAATGAATGAAAAAAATGAAAAACGCCAAACAAAAAGGTAAATCCGCATTTCATCGCCCTAATTTTCGTAAAAAAAAGGAAAAAGTCAAAGCTTGGGTTGAAAACGGTCATTGAAACGTTTCAGAATCGCCACGTCACCCCATGAAATGCTCGGAATCGTTTTGCAAAAGTGGAATCGAACCCACAGGTAAAAATCCAATTCGAACGATTCCACCACGATTCGATTCCGAATTGTTTCCGGTTTTGATACAATGCCCTAGGAGCAACAATTCAGCTACTTAGATTTAAGTTGTGGAAAAATAACTTTCCATCATATTTTTAAATGACAACTTATATTTAATTATTTAAAAAAGGTGGTTAAAAGTGAATTATAAAGTGTCAGTCGGCCCAAGGTCCCAAAAGTGAGTGAAAAAGGACACTTGATTACTTTATAACTTTGAGGGGAAAAATAAAATAAAAAATGAAAAATAAAATATTATTTTAAAAGTTATAAAAGGAGGTTTTGTCTAAAGAAAAAAATTTCTTGCTCAGTTTATGAATTGTATCTGCAGAGAATGAACATGAGTTTTCCTTCTTCTACCTAAAGACAAAAACCCTTTTGGCAAGATCTTAGATTGTTTTAGAGACAAAACCCCTCCTAGCCATTTGAGGGATTTCATCTAGAGATCTCCACAGTATTGAATGCATCAAGTTTCTTGATGTTTGGTATTTGTTGTTAGGGTTCCAAATTTTGGTTGTAGTTTTGTGTTGTTTTCAGATTGTGAAGAATTTCTGATTTCTAGTTGATTTTTGTGGTGTGAATATTTTAGAAAATGCAAAAAGAATATTTTAGTGTGTTTCCAGTACTATGTGTGGAAATTATTCCAATTTGTTGGTTTTCTAGTATTTTAATGTGAAGAATGGTTTTGTGAGTTCCAGTGTTTATTTTCAGTTTATCTGTAAGCTAGTGAAAGTTATCTAAAAATTATTCTGGATGTTTTATTTTCTTTGAAAAGTGAATCTTATTTTATTATTATGGCTGGGCTAACTTGTGTTGTTGTGCCATAAAAAGGTAACGATTTGTATATTCAAATATTTGAGCGCCTATTTTTAGAGTGGAAGGCTGGTCTAAAAGTCTTACCTTTCCAGCCATAACAAATTAGATTTGGAATTATTATATTTGAAAATTCATATAATATTTGTTAGAATTTTATATTATTTCCTAAAGCTATTGAGTGCCATACATATAAGGTTGAAGTGTTGATTAAACCTGGGTGGGCCTGCCATACCATTTTCAGTGCAGCCTATCTTGGCTTTAGGTTGGTGTCTAAAGGAACAAGGCCTGATAAATTTTGACGCAGCCTTTGTGAGTTAATTTTCAAAAGTAATTCATGAAATTTGTTGTAGTTGGGAATTATCTAAGTGCAGTCATACTTTTCTTTACCTCTGTCATAGACTTTGGAAGACTTTTTAATCTTTCTGGTCAGCCATACCTTGGTGAAACATTCTATGATAAGTTTCTGACCAGCTTCTAACTGCAGCCGTTT
Organism: Sequoia sempervirens; assembly: GCA_007258455.2. Taxonomy (NCBI): domain Eukaryota; kingdom Viridiplantae; phylum Streptophyta; class Pinopsida; order Cupressales; family Cupressaceae; genus Sequoia; species Sequoia sempervirens. The sequence continues at coordinate 12,408 of VDFB02326533.1, forward strand.
GGATTATATGGATTGCTCCTTATTGCCATACTATTTTATTTGCTATGATTGCTGGAAGTAAATGGAATTTCAGTTAACTCAGTATTTGGTATTTAAATTTGACAGTGATTAAAATAATATTAACGTTTGTATCAGTGGCAGCATTTAGAATCAGTCACAATATGTCATGTTGTGATTTGAGTAAGTCTTTCTAACACTGAGTATTTTTGAAGTACCAGTTAGAGGAGTTTGCAGAATTGTTGTAAGTTCCCAGGTAGCTGGTACATATGTGATATGAATAATGAAGGAGATTTTTGGAAGATTATTGGACAACTATGATTCACTATGAAGTTAATATCAGTTGCTACACCTCTATTGGCATTGCTTCAAATTCCAAGTATTTATTTATGTTTTTTCAGTTTATATTCCAACTATTTGACGAAATGTCTTCTTTCATAATATTGGATAACTATTTAACATAACACTTGGATTTGGTTATTGAAGTAAAATAATTGCTTTCCTCTCAAGATTGTAATACACTAGATGGATTACTGCCAACAATTGATGATTATGTCAAAGATCCTAGATGGTTCACAGCTGGATATCTACTTCACTGTAAAAGATCCTAGTTGATTTATCTGCTAGATCCTTTTTATTTTTAGTATATTATCCACCAGCTTGGCATGTATCAAAATCAAGAGATATAGTCTGCCATTTTGGCATTGACACATTTCCACTTGTTATCAACCAGTTTGGCTTGATTGAAACTTGCATATCACTATCTGTCATTTTGGCAATGATCGATTTTATGAATTTGAAATTAAATGTAATTTTGGTTGGCTAGCTGCAAATATCTTGTTGTTTCATTTGTTTGTCCTTGTTTGAGTGTCTGTATACTCTCACCTTGCCCACATCGAGAACTTGGTGATCAAAAAGAGCTAAATTTGAGTGCTTCCAAAAGAAATTTAGAAGATTTGAGCTAGATATAGTGGTATCAAAGTTAGTTGTCTTGCTAGCCTGTTTTAAGAAGCTAATCCTTTTCATGTAGTGTATTCCACATGTGCGGTAGTGATTCAGCTGAAGCTCAGTGCAACAAACTTGTCCAAGGACAAGAGCACCTCACAAATATGTTGGCTCAATTGCTTCATACCATGCAGAATAATATGAACATGCCAAGAAATAAAAATGGTGAAGGGAGCAATTAAGGGGTCAACAATTACATTAACACTATTAGCGACACTCAAAAAACCATTATTGGGTCTACTGCTAGACCTTTTCAACTAACTTTCCTTCATACGGAGGAAGAAGTTCCTAAAGTGGAGTTTGAAAATATGGTGGTAGATGACATCACCATTTGCTATGCAGAATAAAGAAATCTTCCAACTGAAATCCAAAATGAGATGTCACTCATAAACTTCATGAATTTGAAGAAATCCAAAAATGGCCCAAGACCTAAACAAAGGCCACAAGCAAATCAAAGGGACTTTAATATGCTTTGGGAAATTTGATACTTTCTTCCTTTGATAGTCTTGGTGTGAAAGGTGTGTTTTACCTTGCTAATTCATCACCTAGGTCCTAATCACACTTGTTCGTTAAGTTTACTTAGGGTACACATAGAATAGTTATCACTTTATGTCTCAAGTCATAAGATTAAGACACATGTCATAATCTTATGCAATCCTAAGTTCACCTTGGCTTATATAACCAAGGGGTTCCCTTTGTAATCTAATTCATTCAATTCAATCCATTGCAATTTATCATTTGCATCCTTTGATAGAATAGCATTATTCTCACATAGTTGATCTCTCTTGTGCTTTCATAGAAATTCCTAGATCTTGGGTGGCTACAATCTTCAGCCAAATCTTGCATAGTGTAGAGTATTCTATACCAACTCTTACATGGTATCACAACTTGTAGGTTGCTTCTTGTTAGTCTTAATTGAGAGATCTAGGTTGTAGATCTTGGTAGATTTTGAAAAGTTGAGTATGCTCTTCTCTTGCATCGAATGATGATCTGGGAAATGAAAAAAAACTTGATAGAAATATTAGATTTTGGGTTTTCCTCTTTGTGGCTTTGTATTGTAGGTTCATTTTGGAGCTTGTTGATGCAGATATAAGCTCACCAATAAGTTTAGGGTGTATGAGAAATCCAAATTTGCCTTTGATTTTGTCAAAATTGGACATTTCAGGCCAAATCTACAAGTGTTTAAAATTGGGAGATGTTTGCCACATCCATAAGGTAGCTGCAATTTTGGAGCATTTTGGGTCAAATCTAACCTTGCCATTGCATCCATAAAGCCCAAAAACCTTAAGATTGACTGTCAAATCGTCAAATTCGGACACTTTTTCCCGAGGCCCTCAAAAAAAATTGCCATTTGTCGTCGTACGGACAACCATACCACCATATGGTCGCACAAGTCTACTGCGATCGCAGATTTTAATATTTTTCAGATGCGTAGACTTGCACAATCTACAAGTACTGTGCAAGCGATAGTGTACCGCACAATGGAAAGGCACCATGTGGCACTATTGTTGTGGTTGTTGCACAGCCCCTATGGGCCATCAACCCCACAGTGGGCCAATAGGTGACCATCAGAATATACCCAAGAATCAATAAGATTTTGTTTCCGACAACAAAGACTCCAATAAATAGAATATTCTTCAAAGATTCTACTACAAAAAAAAAAACTCGATCACCATTTTCTACAATGGGAATATTCCGTAAACATATTCCAACAAATGCCTATGTTGATGTCATCAACTCCTTTTGAATCCCCCCCCTCTCCAATACAATTTTTGTTTTTGCAGCAGATCTTCAAACAATGATAACTTGGGCACGGAACCTCTGATTTTTCAGCAATACTCTTTTATTTGGGGTAGAATTTTGTGCTCTACGTAATAGTGTAGATGGTTTTTTATTTTGGTGTCTGGATTTTCTATAAATTGCAGATTCTCACAAGTGTTGCTGAGCAGTTCTTGTTTTGGGAACTTTTGGGGCTTCGTTCTCACTCCTACGATAACACTTTTGGGTGTAGTTTTCTGTAAAATGCATAATTTTTTGTGTGCTTTACAATGGTGTGATTAGATTGATCTCATTTTGTCAAAAAATTGTAATTTGATTGTGCCCAAATTTGACATTTGCATGTACCAAGATCAAGACCACTTCATTGTTTTAGGAAAGTGGCATCTCTAATCACACTAACTGTAAAGTGTCAAAACTCATATATTTATGGGGGGATCTTTGGTTGAGTGAATTTGGGGGGGATCTTCTTGTGGTTGTGGTTACATTCCTCTTGATTTGTTTTTTTTCCTTCCTGTTTCATCATGGAAAAGTATTCAATTCCACTTCTAACACCTTACAACTACCCTAAATAGAAATCTGAAATAAACAAATTGCTAAGAGTTAAGAGGTTGTATAGGATAGTTCATGGGCTTGATGGTAAACCAAAAGATGTTGAAGCTAAAAAGAATAAGTGGTTGAATAGTTGTGAAGAAGCCATTGACTATTTGTGCTTGTATGTGTCTCTTGAGTTGTTTACATTGAGCACTTGGATACACCCATGGCTATGTGGAGTACATTGTCAAAATTATTTGGGAAAACAGATGAAATTCAAGGACATTTGTTGAAGAATGAATTAATAAGTCTCAATCCATGTAATTTTGATACATACAAGACTTCATCACCAAATTCAAGTCACTAAGAACACAATTGAAGGAGTGTAAAATTGAAAAATCAGATACACAATTGGAGATGCACTGTTGATACTAAGTGTTCTCTCAAAACTAGGACCTAAATATTTAGTGTTTGTGTCTACTTTCTATGCTACAAAAAATTCCTTTGGGAGTGAGTTTAAGATGCTTTCTTTTGAGGATTTTGCTATGCAACTCACTAGGGAGCAAGATAACCTTATTCAAATAGGTACTTTGAAGTCTTCAAAATCCCAAGCCTTGATTGCAAAAGGTGAGAAGTCTTTTCATAGCAAAGAGAAGAAAAAGAACAAACCTAAGATGAACACACAATCGACATCTAATTCCATAGAACATAAAAATTCCTCTTCTAAGGGGGAATCATCTAAGAAGGAGAAGCCTACTTGTGCATATTGAAAGAAGATAGGACATAAAGAACACTATTGTTATAAGAAGGATATTGATGAATTAAAACAACTTATTGAGAAGAATAGAATCAGTTTACCTTTTGGAATGTCTACTTCAGCTTCTTCTTCCAATTCCAAACAATCAAAATTTGATAAGGAAAAGAGTCACACTATTGGAATAGGTAAGAACAAAGGACAAGCTCTTTGTGCTTCTATAGGTCATGGATCAGGGAGATGGCTTCTAGATCTAGGAGCTTCTCATCATATGACATCTTCACAATCTATGTTCTTTTTTGTTGAGCCTTGTGCTATTCCACCTATTTTGATGGGCAAGTACACTTATATGAAAGTAATTGAGAGGGGATCTATTGCTATTGGGGATGGCACTTGCAATGATGTCTTGTGTTTACCTCACTTGACAAACAATCTCCTTTCCATCTATCAAATCACTTTTGGTGGAACAGGAAAGACATTGGAATTCACTCTCGATTCAATCATCATTAGAGACTTGGAGAGCAGAGAGGTCATTGCTACTGGGATGGTTGATCATGCATCTCAGCTATACACTTTTTCAAACTTTGTTCCTAATGATGGCTTTGATTTTTTGGATGATGATCACACTTCTAGTGTGACTTTGACTTTGAGGAGAACTTTGGTTCCTTGAACTTGGGTATTCTCACATGTGATCAAGATCTTGAGCCTTCCTTCCATCTCTTCCATTTACTATTGCATTCAATGATGCTTGTGTTGCTATAGATATGGCTACTTGTGATTCAATGCAACAAGATATCCATCCTCTTTCAAATATGGCTACTTGAGATGAGTACTTGACAAACATTGCTGGTTTGTTTACAAAATCCCATATTTCAGATTTGAGAGACACCATCGATTGCATTCATTTTCTCTTTGACGAAGATGATTCTTCTTTGGTTGTTGTGGGGAACCTCTGGGCCCTCTTGTTCATTCTCCACATTATCATTCATCACAGTTTGACATGAGTGTGGATACTTTTGAGCAGCATTTGGAGCAAGCATCTTTGTCTTCAAAGGAGGTACTTGAGTCTTTAGATCTTGTTCTACATTCATCTCCATTAGATCCTAGATTGTCATCTTTAACAGTGTGGCCTGGAACACCTAGATTGTCATCTTTAACAGTGTGGCCTGGAACACCTGGCTTGGCAATGATAGTTTTCAATATCAATATGGAGACACATGAGCAGTTTTCAGAGACTTTATATATCTTGAGTTTTCTTCCTTCATATTCCTTTCAGGAATGGGAAGATATCATTCACACACCTTTGGTTTTGTTTCTTCCTAAGAGGAGGAATGTTGTTTGATAATCGTGGACCATCTTCTACATCCAATTTCAAGCATCTACCATTGGTACAGATTCTACATTGATGGGGGGCTTCATGGTCTCTCTTCTTCTTTCTTATGGGGAGAAAATTTTCCTCACATGGGGTTTTGTCCTCATTCTTCTTTGAGAGCATTTTTATTGTATTTTCTCTCTTTTGGGGAGGAGTTTTGTCCCGTAGGATTTTCTCCTTCTCTCTATTTGTGAGAGATTGCATTTGTACATGGGTACCTAACATGGCCTAGTAGCCAAGACCCATCATCATCTTTGCATCGTTTGCATTTGTTTACTTCTCCGTAAGTTGCACTTAAGGGGGGGTGTTGGTGAGAAAGGGGTATTTTACCTAGTTAGTTCATCACCTAGGTCCTAATCACACCTATTGCTTAAGTTAACTTAGGGTACACATAGGATAGTTATCCCTTTATGTCTCAATTCATAAGATTAAGACACGTCATAGTCTTATGCAATGTTATGTTCACCTTTTCCTATATAACCAAGGGGTTCCCTTTGTAATCTAATTCATTCAATTCAATCCATTGTAATTTTATTATTTGCATCCTTGATAGAATAGCATTATTCTCTCATAATTGATCTCTCTTGTGCTTTCGTAGAAGTTTCTAGATCTTGGGTGGCTACAATCTTCAGCCAAATCTTGTATGGCATAGAGAATTCTATACCAACTCTTACAGATGGATCTAACAAGTGTACAACTCATGTCTGGATACAAAAGTTGGGCAGTTACTTATCACTTAGGCCAATGTTGGAAGCTGAAGCCATCAAGTATGCGACTCTCCTTGAAGGCGTAGCACATGTATGGTGGTACCATAGGCTAATACGTAAGGACACATCATCATAAAAGCCTATGAAAAATTCAACAAGAGGTTGATTGAAATATTTGATTAAAAAGACCCCAAAGTGCATTTTTTGAGAGTTGATACAACTCAAGCAATACGGAAAAATGGAGAATTGTATTGAATTTCAGAAACTTTCCATAATGGTTCCTAACATCATTGAGAGGAGGTTGACTATGCTATTCATAGAAGCGTTATCTAAACCTTTCAAGGGTTTAGTAAAACCTTTTGATCATCTATCCTTACAAGTTGTTGTTTAAGAAGGCTCTTAACTTGGAGACTTCGGTATCCAAGAATAAGTTTAGCTATAAGTCACCACCTTTGGAGCAATCAAAGAAAACATTTTAGGAAGAACTTCATGCTCAAACTCAAAAGAACCTACCACCCAAATCAAGTAAAGAAGAAGAATCCAAGAAAGAGCTCAAAAGGAAAAATTTGTGTTTCCTTTGGAATGAACCTTGAGCACCAGGTCACAAATGCTTTGGCAAGGGAAAAATATATTAATTTGTTTTGGTCCTAATTAGTTAGTGTTATGTGTTATGCTAGTCACTACAAAAAGGTTAGGAAGGAAGTGGAAAGTATTGAATGAATAATGGAGATAATGTCTTTTTATGCATTTAATTTAAGATCTTAAGGAGTATTAGTCTCGTTAAATGAATGATTTGTTTTTGGGTGAATTAACTAAACCTATGATGATCCTTATCTTGTTTAAGAGACTTAGCCATATCTTGTGAACAAATTAATGAATTTGAATGTTAAGAGACTTAGGGTTTGTGGATAGTGTATACAGTTTTTCTGATGCATACTCTATGTGATAATCGTGTGTTAATATCAACATTAGGTGTTGTACATTATGGTGACCTGTTGATGTGTTTTTCGTGACTGCACCAACGCAGAATAAAGTTGCCAACGGCTACCCTATTCTCTCTTGATCAAAGTATTCTGCATGCTAAGATTGCAAGAAAGTTCATGCGTTCAACTCCAAGGTTCTTTCAGTGCGAATAGGCTCAGTTGGCTCAATGTGATTTGCTGGTATTTCAAGGGGACTTACGGAATTGTTCGGCAGTGGAGAAAGGAATTCAAATGCTCGAAAGATTTGTCTATGAAGCGCGGGTTTCCTATTCTAACCGGAAAGTACTGAATGAAATGGGGTAAGGTTAAGAGAGTCTAAATCTATTCTAAGGCGTGGGATATGGAGCTCAACTTCAGCAAACTTCTAACCGGACTTCGCTTTGCCTCGCATCGGACAGCTTCCACGGAGTCGGTGCAATCTTCAAGGGAGATGACTAAAGATGTTCAAACCACCTCTTGACACGAAGATACCATCACAACGACGCATACCATCATTCAAACTGTGATTGAAGTTAAGTGCATGATATTCCAGTTGACCACACAAGGCGTATTCACCATCAGCAAATACACTAGTGGTATGGATAGACGAAGTTGCTTAGATCAAACACCACATTCCACAATTACTATCTTCTACTTGCATGAAATGAAACTTATTCTACTTTAAGTCACTACTTGAATCAGAAGGACGAAGAAACCTTGCTAGCTACTCACAACAAAGATGAAATTCACCATCAATGAAAAACTCTTTTATTGAGAGAGTGTTCACAACAATTTCTTACAAAGTTTTCAAAGGGAAAACTTTCCCTCTTCTTCAAACTACACTATCAATCTATACTAAGCTACTTCTAAGTTGTCCCTCTACTCTATGTCTATTCTAATCTTCTCTCTGTCTACTGAGTTACAAATGAGGGACTCCCCTTTATATAGCTAGCCCAGTCCCAAAAGACGGCTAGGGTTACAATTGACTGGATGGCCCAGATCGTGCCACCTCAGCCCTAAACATGATTTTCCCTAAAAACCGCCACAAAGGAGAGTGGGGTAATAAATGCGCCATAATGTCCACCATCATCCTTCTAGAAGATTCCAATCTTGAAACGCGTTCACACTGCCCTTGATCTTCTTCTCGACTTTTGTTCTTCAACTTCTTTGTCACTTGAGCTAACACTTAGCCAATTTCCTACAACTTTTTCCCTTCGAGATTGAAACTTGTAACTTTATCTTCCTCCGAAGGTTGTGATATCATCGTGCTTCACCACTTCCAGACATCGTGCTCTGGCCTCGACATTCCTCCTGCAAAACAAGCGAGGAGAAAAGTATTAGAACACTTCATAATATAAATTCACCTTACTTACCTGATCTTCACGCTCTAACTTCCAAGCGTTCATCGCCAACTTCGTGTTCAAGTTCATGCCTTAGACAAACTTCATCTTTGAGAAATTCATTTCACTACCTGGGGCTCCGATACTCAATTTCGTTCAACTCCGGCTCTGGAAGACTATCCTTACGAAGGATTTAAGCAAATTCACCTAGGCAGTTCATTTCAAATTCATCGTCTGGAGGATCTTACCTTGAGAACACATTTTCTTCACACTTGCCTTAGAAAATTTTAAAATTTTCCCTTAGGAAAATCATCAACCTGGTGCCCATTCAAAATATTTATCTCAGAAACCTCGGCAAGCTGTGGAAGACCTTAAAATCCATTCCTCATCGATAATCTTCGATACCCAGAAGAAAATTTCTTTCAGAACGCGTCGAACCCATGGGTACCCAACGAACGGGTTCATTTAATTTTCTTGAAATTTGCACCTTGGGAAATAAATTTTTTTTTAACAAATTTGATTCCATTCTTCATATTTGTGAAAATCCTGTTGCTCTGACTTGAAAATATTTTATCCACTCTGTGCAGCTGGTACTCACTGACTTCACCTATGGCAACTCTGCTCATGTTTCAGGAAAATTCCATCACCTCCCCAGACTTAGGCATTTTTCTAAGGGAGAAAATATTTTGTGCCTTAGAAAATTTTTGAATCACTTCGAAAATTTTGCCTTAGAAAATTTTATATCCAACTCGATCAACTTTGCCTGTGAAAATATCAACTTCACTTAGAAAATTTTTCATGAAGGCGCCTAGCACATTTTATTCTCTAACACCACCTTGCATTTTACTTCACATTTGGAAAAATATTTTCGAAGCTCAAACGCCTTAGCAATATTTTCTTTTTTCCTCACTTAACATCTTAGGCGCCTATTTGAGGAAAATCACGCCTTAGCACTTTATTCCCAACACCTTTAACACATATCACTTCAGGCGCAAGTAGCACTTGGAGAAAAATAAAATAAAATAAAAGTGCCTAGCATACTTGAGGAGGAAATTCAAATCCACGCATAGCAATTTTATTCATCCTTGGCAATATTTTCTAGCACTTAACACCTTCAACGCCGAGCAAGTTTATATTCACTTCATCTCATAGCCTGGCGCATTTAGCACATGTGGAAGAAAACTCCAACGCCTTCACTTATCACTTCACCACTTAGCAATATCAATTTCAAATCTAGGCGCACTTCTCACTTGAAGAGGATATCACCTCACTTATCCTAGGCGCATATCACTTGCCATGGAGAATATTTTCCAACGCCTAGCATTAATCATTTTACCCTCAACACTTTATCTTATTTACCACGCCCCACCTCAAGATTCTACCTTTCACACTCTCAAGACTTATCCTTTACTTGGCGCATATTGGCATGCATGAAAGATGACATTTCCCACGCCTAGCCTTTGACTTGTTGACTCCTTTTCAAATATGGGCGCATTCTTTATGTAGAGGAGGATAACTTTCTAACGCCTTTCCTTGTGACTTTTCAGCTTCTCATTTTTGTCCTCACATGGCATGATTTGGGCACATTTCACCCCTTGAGGAGGATGAGCTCGTTGACTTTGCTTTGACCCTCTTGAAACTTGGGCGCATTTTGCCCTTTGAGGAGGATGGATTTCATACTTAGCAATTTTCCTTGACTTTCTTATGAGGTGGGCGCATTTCAGCATGTGAGGAGGATAAACTTTGTTGACCTTTTGACCTTCTTGCTTGCTGGGCGCATTTGAACTTGCATGAAGGATGGCGCATTTAGGGGGTGGTGGAGGATGAACTCCAGACTTAGAAAATTTTTGCCATCAACTCTCTCAACTTGGGCGCATTTTACTATGCCTTCAGGATAGAAATCATTGACTTTCTTTGACCACTTGTGCCTTGGGCGCATTTTGCCCCTGGAGAAGGACGAGCTTGACTCTTAGAAAATTTTCATGCCTCCTCACTAGGCATTTACATGTCTCCTGGATGAAGTTCCAGACTTAGACAAATTTTCATCATCTTTCGCCAGCTTACGTGCCCTGCTATTTATAGTAAGTTCTCTGAATTTTGCACCTCTGAAGCTCGGAACGGCTTGAAA
>VDFB02326533.1:23733-45459 GCA_007258455.2 Sequoia sempervirens
AAACCAACACCAAACCAAAAGCAAAGCCAAAATTAAGGGGTCCCCATTTGCAATGGGGCGATGTGTGAAAAATGTCACAACATGACCTCCTTGTGAGTGTTGAATATATGCTTATGTGTTATGTGTTATGTGTTATGTGTTATGTGTTATATGTCGGGTTAAGGGTGTGGTGGACATCTAGAAGGAGTTATCTATGTATACCCCTTGTGAAAATTATGTGAAAAGTGAATCTAGTGATGGAGATGGATGTCTATTGTGATCGTGTTTGGATATGTTGGTGTATTCCCGAGTGATAAGATTTACCTTTTTGCTTTATGAGTTGTCAATCTTATCCTATGAGTTGTCATCCTTATCCTCTATGGATAAGATATTTGTGATCCTTATTCTTTGTGGATAAGATATTTGTAATCCTTATCCTTTCTCTTTAGACTTCCTTGAAGTTAGTGAATTCCTTTATTATTTTTGCATGCTTTGCTGATTTCACAGAAAATATTCTCTTTTTTTTTTGTTCTGATTTTTCAAAAAAAATAGGTAACATTTTGGCGATCTCAAGGGGGTTATTTGTCTATTGCATAACTGACCAACTACCTGCATCCTTCCATTGGGCAATTAGCTGGTCAGTTAGACTCCATGCCCAATGGAAGGATTCTGGTAGCTGGTCAGTTATTTAGCAGGAAAATAACCCCCTTGAGATTGCGAAAATGTTACCTATGTTTTTTGAAAAATTGGAACAAAAAAAAAATGAGAAAATATTTTTTGCGAAATCAGCAAAGCATGCAAAAATGATAAAGGAGTTCACTAAATTCAAGGAAGTCTAAAGGGAAAAGATAAAGATTGCAAATATCTTCCACAGGGGATAAGGATTACAAATATCTTCCACAGAGGATAAGGATTACAAATATCTTATCCATAGAGGATAAGGATGACAACTCGTAGGATAAGATTGACAACTCATAAAGCAAAAAGGTAAATCTTATCCACAGAGGATAAATATGACAACTCATAGGAAAAATATCTAAAGTTAACATGACTTTCTGAGTTTGGGCTCTCAAAATCTATAAATAAGAGGCCTATGCTTTGTTGCAAAGTATTGGAGAAGTTTATTGTGACAAAATGACATTCAGTCCTTGAATTTTTTCAATCAAAATTAGGTCTTTACTTTTGTAATTTTCTTCGTTGATTGCATCTTCAGCCTTGTTTCACTCTGAAATAATGGTTGATTGTATGCTTGTGATGTAATCTTTTACTGTTTTTTCAAAAAACAGTCATTGTAGCAGCCTTCAGTGAATCAAAGATCAATATTTTTCCCTCTATTTGTTTCAATTTTTTTAGTGTATAAAAGAAAAGTAGGTATTATTGTGAGTTCTATGACCCCTTGATTGTTGTTGTTCTAAGTTTACCTCTAAATTATTGTTGCAAATTACTATGCGAAGCTTTAGATTGAGATTCATAAGTCGTGTTGCTGAAAGGAAGTAGAAATCTGCTATATTTGGTGTATCACCTTCATTTTTTGTCTTAGATTCAAATTATCAATTCTTTCTTATCTCTTTTCCCAGCAAAGTTCTTTAGTTAGAGTTAGATTTTAGATGATTTACCAAGGGGAAGCCGCCCTTTAATTGGAGCTTGACCTTGAATTTCACAAGTCCCACAACTCGAGAGGTCATCCCATGTTTCACAGGATAGCTGGATTCAAGAGTCAACAGAGTGCATATTCCAGGTGATAACAATAACATTTATGAAAGTTTTCCAAAAAAATATAATATAAAATCACTTTATTAATTAAATAAGCTTTATTACTCCAAAAAGTGATTTATTTTATTATTGTAAGATTTGGCTATGGAGATGGCCACCCAAGATTTAAAGGCCTACGGAAAGTACAAAAAACTCAAAAGATCAATATGACAAGAATAAACTGTATTCCTATCAATGAATGCAAAAAGATTCAATGTACAAACGTAGTAGAGACCCCTTGGTTATATAGCCAAGGTGAGATACAAGATGTCATAGGATTATGACAAGTGTCTTAATCATATGACATGAGACAACTAGTCACAACTACCTAGGTCACATGTGTTAGTTGTCAAAGGATAAGATAACAACTAATGACAACTAACACCTTCTAGAAAGAATCTTACAATCTAAATAAACTTAACATGTGAATATGTCCACTAAGTCCCTAGTAAGTGGAATAACTAGGTACAAGACATTTATTCACACCAACACCCCCCCTTAAGTGCAACTTAGGGGGAAGATTTTTATGTAAATGACTCAAAGATGGGTCCCGACTACGAGGCCATGTTAGGTACCCATGTACAAATGCAATGCAATCCCTCACAAATGGGGAAAGGGAGAAAACCCAGTGGGAAAAAACTCCCCCCCAAAAGAGAAACAAAACAGAAACTTCACTCAAGAAGATGAGAAGGGCAAAACCTCGAGTGAGGAAAAAGCCCCCCCTTCTCCCCCAAAAGAGAGAATGAAGAAGGTTAAGTGACCCCCCCTGAAGAAACATCCCGCACCCCTAAGAGAGCTTGCAAATGGTGATATGTACTCTCAGTGAAGGGTTTGGTGAAGATATCTGCAACCTGCTCTATTGTAGGACAATACTGCAAATCAATGACCTGCTCCTGTATCAGCTCCTTGATGTAGTGCATATGGATCTCAATGTGTTTGGTCCGTTGATGTTGAACCGAATTCTTCGAGATCTGGATGGCACTTTGATTGTTACAATGGAGGACCGTGGGCCGTGGAATGGTGAAGCCAAACTCAGTCATAATATTTTGAAGCCAAATAGCCTCAGTAGTTGCATTGACAACTCCTTGATACTCAGCCTCAATCGAATAGAGAGCAATAGCATGTTTCTTCTTACTCTTCCAACAAATGGGGCTAGAACCAAGATGAAAGTTGTAGCCTGAAGTGGACTTACGATCATCAAGATCTCCAGACCAATCAGAATATGTATATCGAACCAAGTTGAGTCCTATACCTGCTGCATAGTGAATCCTATAATGTGGTGTACCCTGTATGTAATGCAAGATGCGTTTGGCAGCTTTCCAATGAAGCTCATGTGGTTCCTCCATGAAGCGTGAAACCATGCCAACCACAAAGGAAATATCAGGGCATGTGAGAGTCAAGTAGATGAGGCTCCCAACAAGTTGACGATACAAAGTGGCATCAACGAGTGGAGTGGAACACTTGGCCTCAAGTTTGACTCTTGATAGAAAGGGAGTAGGTGCAGCCTTACAATTAGACATGTGGAACCAAGCTAGAAGATCAAGAGCATACTTGGGTTGAGCAAGAGTGATCCTGAAAGAGGACTGTGTAATCTCAATCCAGAGAAAGTAGTGCAAGAGGCCCAAGTCGGTCATAGAAAACCTGTCATGCAGAGAAGATTTGACATTGCCAATGATGGATGATGTACTCCCAGTAATGATCAAGTCATCAACATAGAGAACAAGAAGCAAGTGAGAGTCATCCTGTCACAATATGTAGACATTCGAATCCGAGTGGCACCTAGAGAATCCTGTCGAGAGAAGAAAGGAGTCCATCTTGGCATACCAAGCCCGAGGGGCCTGTTTGAGGCCATAGAGAGACTTCCTCAATCTGCAAACCAAAGAAGAATCCTGAACAAATCCCTATGGCTGCTCCATGTAAATCTCCTCTTCAAGGTCTCCATGAAGAAATTCACTCTTCACATCCATCTGATGGACAGCCCAACCATGAGCTGCTACAATGGCTAGAGTCAAGCAAATGGAGTTCATCTTGGCAACAGGGGCAAAGGTTTCCGTGTAATCAATGCCAGGAACCTGTGAAAAAACCTTTAGCCACAAGTCGTGTTGTGAACTTGTCAACAGTTCCATCCACTGCATATTTGGCCTGATAGATCCACTTACATCGAACCATTTTTCTCCCCTTAGGAAGAGGAACTAAGTCCCATGTGTGATTCCTCATCAAGGAACTACACTCTTTCTCCATTGTTGAATCCCATTTAGGAATGCCTGATGCCTCCTTAAAGGATTGTGGATCTGAAGCAGTAGCAATGTAGACATGTGGAAGATGTTCATGTTGTGACCAAGTCCTTTGAGTGTCTGAAGGATCCCCAACAAGATTGACTGCTGACTCAAGACTCTGTCGAGCCCAACGAGGTCGTGAAGATGATGGGGATGAAGGACGGGATCCCTGAACCTCAGAATGAGAACCATGCTAAGGTGCAACCCTTCGAGTCGGAGGTGAGGTAGAATCATCTGAGTCACTATCATCTTAGTCCACTATGGAGGAAGGATGAGGAGGATCAGAGGTCAAGCTAGGAGAGCTTTCCTCAAAGTAAACACTCCTCTCAATGAATAGCTCATGTGTCTCTGGATCCAAGAGTCTATACCCTTTGACACCATCTAGATATCCAACAAAGATGCAAGGCCTGCTTTGAGGTTCCAAACCCTTGCACTTCTCTAGAAGAATGCGTGCCCAAGCTGGAGAGCCAAAAACTCAAAAATGTCGCACAATCGGTTTTCTACCACACCAAGCCTCAAAGGAGTCATGCCTTTCAATGCCTTGTGGGGAACCCGATTCTGAATGTGTGTAGCACAGTTAATGGCTTCAACCCAAAATTCTGGACCAAGAGAACGAGCATGAATCATGCAGCAAGCCATTTCCTTGAGGGTCCTATTTTTCCTTTCTGCAACACCATTCTACTGTGGTGTGTGTGCAATTGAATGTTGAATATCAATCCCTTCAAGAGTACAGAATTGCACAAGGTTGTGGTTCACATATTCTCGACCATTTTTAGTACGAAGAATCTTGATATACTTTCCAAATTGCTTCTCAACATGAGCCTTGAAAGTTTGAAACTTGTCAAAGACTTCATTCTTTTGGCGAAGAAAGTAGACCCAAGTGAATCTGGAGTGGTCATCAATGAAGGTGAGTACATAGCGAGCCTTGCTGAAGGACAAGATTGGAAATGGGCCCACTAGATCACTGTGAACCAATTGAAGAACCTCTAAAGCCCTCCAAGACTTCCCTTTTTCAAACTTCTCTTCTGGATGCTTACCCATTTCACAACCTAGACATACACCATTTGAAAAGCTGATGCGAGGGAGACCTGTGACCATATCCTATGAGCTAAGCTGCTGAAGATAGCGGTAGTTCAAGTGTCCAAACCGCTCATGCCATAACTTACTCACTGAATTTGAATGAGTAAGCAATGTTGTAGAAGGAGAACATGGCACAAAGTGAGAAAACTGATATAGCCTAGACTCATGATTGGCCTTTCCCACTGCAACCAAGGCATTATCCTCAAGATCTTTGACCACAACTGTATCTGGAGAAAACTCAACTTTCTTTCCATTCCCAAGATGAGTGATTTGGTAGACTAAAAGAAGGTTGGAACATAAGTCAGGAACACAAAGAACATTCTCAAATGATCCATCATCCATGTCTACCGAACCTTTTCCAACAACTTCCACCTGAGTATCATCACCTGTAAGAATGTGTGGTACTATACAAGGCTCAATGAAGAAAACTATCCTCTATCAAAACCCATGTGATGTGTAGCACCCGAGTCAAGTATCTATTGCTGTGATGATCCTGTGGCTGCAACAAGTTCCTGTGCTTTTCCTTTCTTTGATTGTGAAGAAGTACAAGGAGATGCTTCATTTTTGTAGGAAGATGGCAAATTGATGTTATTCTTCTAGAGGAGATTAGTCAATTTATCAACTTGCTTAGCATGACAACGATGCTCATCATGACCAACTTTCTTGCAATATGCACAAGTCGGTTTTTCCTTCTTTTGTGAATTCCCCTTCTTAGAAGATTATGAAGAGTCTCCTTGCTGAGAAGAGGATTGTGCTTGATCTTTGTGTGGCTTATTCTTTGATTTCTTCTGTTTCTTATTAGATCCTAACCCATGTCCTTCCACCAAAGCTTGTGACTCCGATGACTTGCGAATACCCATAGTGATCAACTTTGATTGTTCAAACATCAACATCTTTGTGAATGAATCAAATGAAGGTGTAGTATAGGAACTTCCCATAGTCAACCGATGAGTTTGAAAACTAGAAACAAAAGCTGCATATTCTGAAGGAAGCTTGTCCAACAAGTTGAAGACCAATTGTGCATCCTTCTTATCAATACCACAATCTTTGAGTTGTGCTCTTAGTTCACTAGCCTTAGTCACATAGTCTTGGATTGTAGCAAAATTCTTTGGATCCAAATTTGTGAGATCATTATCAAGTTTGTATCCCCTAATCTCATCAATTTGTCCATACAATTGAGCAAGTTTATCCCATGCTTCCTTAGTTGTTTTACACTTGTCAATATGAAAGATGAGATCAGGAGAAATATATTTTTTGAGTATTCCAAGAGCCATAGTACTTTTAATGAGCCATTCACTTGTAAATTTGGATCAGTTGGTTCTGGAATAGATCCATCAATGTAGTGAATTAATCCCTTTTCCATTAGTTTACTCCATGCATTTATTTTCCATGTTGCATAGTTATGTGGAGTTAAAAGAGGAAACTTAGGATGACCCATGGCTGAAATCTGAAGAGCACAAGAAAGAACTCAAAGCACAACAAACAACACAACCCCCCCAAATTCACTCAATCAAATAAACCCCCCCCCCCCCAAAAAAAAAGCAAATGATTTGGCACTTTATACTTAGTGCGGTTACAATTGCCACTTGCAAGAAATAGCTAACTGGACTTTTGATTTCAATGCTTACAATTGCCACAATAAGGTAAGATCAAACTGTGATCAACATGCAAAAGATCAAACTGTGATCTATGCAATACAATTGCCAAAATGAGCCAAATAAGGCTATGTGCTGAAAGCACAATTTTTGCTCACAATGAATACAAAATGATAGCACCACTGTGAAGCTGTCAAAAAATTATACACTTTTAAAAAAAATGCACCTAAAAAGGAGTCTGTATGAACCCGAACGAAACCTTGGAAGTTCCAAAAACGGTGACAATTCATCAAGTAATATGTACGTATCTATACACTATATTCTCACTATAAATATATGTATATATATTCATATATACCCATTCCATTGGATGTATATCCTTTATTATCTTATTCCACAAATAATAATACGTGTATACTTTATATAATACACTTCTCCAATAAGTATTAACGCTTGCAAGTGTATGTGTGTGTGTGTGTGTGTTTATATATATATATAAAAAAGCATATTCATTATATGGTAATACGATAATCAAATAATCCATTTGATATTGAATGATCATGACCTAGTGTCTTGTTGATGCGTGTTTTATGACACAATAAACATTCTAGAATAAAGTGTCAAAGACGCTATATCCCCTCTTGAAAAACTACCTCATATGCTAAGACTGCAAGTAAGATCATACGGTAATTCCAATGTTTAAGATGAGTGCGGATAAGCTTTGTGGTTTGATGTGATTTGTTGGGGGCACAATTGGGATTTAACTCTGGTAGGTTACTCAAGAAAGCGAAGACGTAAATACAGTATCATTTTAGATTTTTCAGATTTTCGACAAAAAAAGTGAAAAAAAAGTAAGGGTTTTAGAAATCCTATGCTAGTCCTATGAAATCAAGAGACGGCAAAGATTGAGTGAAACCAAATAAACAGTACTTTGTTTCGCCATGCTAAACGACAACTACACAAAGCAAGTGCAATCTTTTGGGATTTGTGCTTAAAATTTCTTCACCACGAACAATACCATCAATAGAACAACATTATTCGAAGTAAACGTTAAAGCATCCACGATAAAGCTCAGTCTAACTTTACACATTGAATGAAAAGCATCCACTCAAAGAAAGTATGAGCTAAGTTTCGCTAACCCTTGTTATCAATCTGTCATTCTTTTTAACATACATTTAAATGAAATTCTAATTCAAATCTATTAGACGAGGAAGAGAAGTATGTAACCATGCAACCATTTGACAATCAAAGGATTCAAAGCACCTCATGCATGATGAACTTTATTATCAAAATAGTCTTTTGCAACAATCTCATAAAACTCTCTCTTATTCTCTACAATCTAATCTCTAATGAATTCTCTAATTCTCTACTAATTCCTCTATTTATCTCCTCTTAATCTAATGAAATGAGAGAGAGGGGAGGGGTTTATATAGCATTCCCGGATTACAATGAATGGCCAAGATTAAAATGAGATGAATGGCCCAGATTCAACATAACTAAACCCTAATTAGGGTTTCCTAATCATCAATCAGTTAACTGGAGAGAACTTCAGGCATTTGGAGTTGCATCCTTATCCACCTGCAAAACACCATGTTCGGCGAACTTGGACACAAATCAGGCGGCTTTCCTCCATGGCAATGTCCGGTAGTGCATTGACGTTGTATTCGAGCAAGTCCAAACTTTCAGCACATTCTGCAAAAGTGATCATCCATTTTGGTTCATGCAGCAAGAAAGCATCTCTGACGGTCATGAAGTGGAATGCCTTGGTGAAATTTTCTTTCATGATTGGCCCAGAGGTGGTGGAGAAAATTCTTTGAACTCATTCTTTCAAGTTTTGTGGCTACAAGTGTTTCTTTCAGACAATATCTTTGTCAAGCATATCTACAGCCATCTGATAAATTTTACTCCGAATCTCTTTCGCTAGCTCTTCAACTTTGGCGCCATCTTGCTTCACCCTTTCCAGGACTTCTCCTCATGAAATCAGAGCGTAGTACCAGCTGCTGAAATCATATGCAGCTCCAGCTTCAATAATCCTGTCATCAATCAATCTCTCCTTCGGAATGCCCTTTAGCTCTCGAAGACATGGGATAATTTCATTTTGAATATCTTGGAGGCCATCCCACGCTTCTGCTAAGTTTGTAACTCGTGACAACATGAAGGAAGTTTGCTCATACACATATGCCAGCTTCTCCGCGAATTCCATTGCCTCATCTTTCTTTCCAGCCATCCAGTCCTTAGCTTCTCTAGCTGTTGTCAATTCTTCTTCAAAATTTCCAACCAGTTCTTGTGAAGAATTTGGAGGTGGAAGTGCTGCCTGGTCACCTTGATTGAGTGGCCTAGTCAAGTGCTGGATATATTCTTTCAAACGCTCAATCTCTCTTTTATATTCTCTTTTCTTTTCCACTTCCCTTTCCAGCCTAGACTTGATGGTGGCAAGGGAATTGTCCAAGTCCTCAACTTCCTGCCCTTTTGTCGTCTGACCCATATCAATGGTCGTGATGGCATATTCATTCGGAGCAATTTCATCTTGGAATTTATCAACCATAGGCATTGCTACTTGCACTGTGCGATTGCCAGCTTCATCCCTTTGTATGGCAGAAAATTTCTTGGCTTTCTTCCTTGTGGCAGTTTGCTCTAGCTTGGCCAAGAAATCTGTGGCATCATCTTCTTCAGGAACCTCTACTGGCGCCTTTCTCTTTAATCTTTCTTTTAGCCAAATCCGAGATGGTTGACTGTTCAATTCCATCTTCCTGTTGATCCTGGACATCCTGTATATCCTGAACTTCTTGCACGTCTTGGATTTCTGGCATATTCGGAATTTCTCGCACAAAATGGTCTTCTTGGATTCCTTTGAGGGCGGAAATCATTCCCTCTTCAAATTCTCCATCCATAATGTCTGTGTCATTGTTTGATTCCAGAATTTCCATGCCAGTAGGAGAAGGCTAATCATCATTTTCTGATTGCACTGGCTCTACATCTCTAACTGGAGAAGGAATTATGACATGTTCCCAAGACTCTTCATCCATGGCTAATATTTTGTCTACATTCCTGGATGTAGCTGACTGAAGGGGCCTGGATTTGTGCTTCTTTTGAGAAAGTCCTTCCTCCACTGCTTTGTTCTTGTCCTGCTTTGCAGCTTGCTTTGCAGGGTCATCAGTATCTTTTCTCTTTCTCAAGCTGGCGGCATTTGTTGCTCCATCTGCATGAGATGCTCCGGCATTTGAGGAACATGACTATGTATCGCCCATCAATTCATATGTGAATTGCACATTTCTCCGCCGCAAAACTTGCACTTGTTGGTCTATCCACCATTGAGAATATTTGAATACAGGCCACATTAATGCCGCCAAGTCACCCATCTCAGGCTCAAACCATCTCACAGGAGGAAGTGGCTCGCTTTCATTGAAGCCTGGCTGCAAATATACTCCGTCATCCTCCAATTGATCAGGTACCTTGAAAATTTTTGTTGCCCTTATCATACTTAGTGGCAATCTTGACCACAGCCTCTTCCTCACATCATACTCATCAGCCGCATTGGCCCAAAAATCTTCTAAGTCTATCCGGTGCTTGTATTTCTCTCAGTCCACAGTTCCAATGTGATGGAGTGGTGTTGACGTGGTTTTTGCGACTACACCAACACAGAATAAAGTCACCAACGGCTACTCTATCCTCTCTTGAACAAAGTTTCCTGCATGCTAAGATTGCGAGATAGATCATACATTTAACTCCAAGGTTCCTTTAGTGCGAATAGTCTCAGTTGGCTTGATGTGATATTGCTGGTATTTCAAGGGGACTTAACACAATTGTTCGACAGTTGACAGCAGACAGCGGACTAAGGGCTTCGTGTGATTCAAATGATTTGGCAAGTGAGCACAAGTTTCCTAATCCTAACCAGAAATGAACTGAAATTAAATGAGTGTAGGGCCTAAAAAGTTTATCTTCTACTCTAAATGCAAGATATGTGGAGCTCAACTTCAGCAGACTTCAACCCAATTTCACTTAGCCTCGCATCGGACAGCTTCAGCGAAATAGGTGCAATCTTCAAAGGAGTAACGAAAGGTATTCAGATTATAGTTCGACATACATATACCATCACAACGATGCATACAAGCATACGAATCACAATCGAAGTTAAGTTTGAAATGATGTCCAGTTGACCACGCAAGGCAAACTCACCGTCAGCGAGTCGCTAGTGGTATGGATAAAGAGAAGCTACGTTGATCAAACACCACAAATCCAAAGTAAACTACTTGCATGAAAGTTAAATCCTACTTGAAATTGAAGGAAGAAGAAACCTCACAAACTATTCATGACAAAAGTGAAGTTCACCATCAATGAAATTCTTTTATTATGATTAGCTTTCGTGACAATTTCCTACAAAAATTCTCAAAGGGAGAATTCCCCTTCTCCTTCAAACAATGCAATGAAACTAAACTATTCTAACTCCAAAAATGTCTACTCTCTACTCTGCTCTGATATCCAACTGATTGCTAACTACTAGTGTACAAATGAGGGGACTCCCCTTTATATAGCTGGCCAAGTCCAATGGACGGCTCAGATTACAATCGGCTGGATGGCCCAGATTGTGCCACCTCATCCAGATTGTGCCACCTCAGCCCTAAACAAGATTCGCCCTAAAAACTGCCATAATGGAGAGTGGGGCAATAAATGAGCAATTAATGGCCACAATCTTCTAGAAGATTCCCGTTTGTAGACGCGTTCACACTGTTCTCTATCTTCTTCTTGACGTCGTTCTTCAACTTCTTCTTTGTCACTTGATTTATACTAAGTCTCAACACTTAGCCATTTTTTGCAACTTTTCCTCCTTCGAGGTTGAAATGTCATCTTGGATCACTTAAGTCATCACCGCTTGGTCTCCACGTTCCTCCTGCAAAACAAGCAAGGGGAAGAGTATTAGAACACCTCATAATATAAATTCAACTTACTTACCAGGATTTCACGCTCTAACTTCCAAGCGTTCATCGCCTTCACTAGCCAACTTTTGCCTTCTTCATGATTCTTCATGCCTTAGCCAAATTTCAACTTCCTGAGGGCGCATTTTAGAGATGCATTTTAAGATCATCTTTTGAAGGTGTTAACTTCAACTGCATCTTCTTCAAGAAATTTATTCCATCAGTTGAAGCGTTGACAATTTTGATTTCATTCATCTCCGTCTCAGGAAGATTATCATCACAAAGAATTTGAGCAAATTCACCTAGGCAGTTTCTTTCAAATTCATTATCTAGAGGATTTTACCTTGAAAACACATTTTCTTCACATTTGCCTTAGAAAATTTTTAAAATTCCCCTTAGGAAAATTCATAATTTGAGCACTGATCAAATTCTTCATGCTGAAGGTCCCAACGAACTGTGGAAGACTTTGAAATCCATTCCTCATCACAAACGTCCAGTACCCAGAAGAAAATTTTCTTCAGAACGTGCCGAATTCATGGGTACACAACGAACGGGTTCATTTAATTTTCTTGAATTTTGAACCTTGGAAAAATAATTATTTTTGTGCAAATTTAATCCCGTTCTTCGATCCTGAAGTATTTCTTTGCTCTGACTCGGAAAATTTTTATTGTTCCTGCACTGCCAACATCTTTTGACTTCATCACTGGCAAAATTCACTCGGACTTTAGGAAAATTCATCACTTCACCAGACTTAGGCGTTTTTCTCCTAAGGAAAATTTCCTTTCCTTAGAAATTTTTTTGAATCACTCAGCACTCTTGAAATTTTTTCCTTAGAAAATTTTATTTCAACTTCGTTCACCTTGCCTGTGAAGAAAATTTTATTTCATCCATGCTCATTTGCCAGTGGTGGGAAATTTTATCAACTTCACTTAAAAAAATCTTCTTGAAGGCACATCATACTTAACATTTTTTATTTTTCATTTGGCAATTTCCAACGCCTAGGCATGTTTTATTTTTTTACTTAGCAATATCATCTTGCACTTGGCGCATTTAGCACTTAGAAGAGGACACTTCACATCCACGCCTAGCATATTATTCTCCAACCTATACACTTTAGGCGCATATCACACTTGAAGGTGAATAATAACCATGCCTAGGCAACATATTTCATCTTCACTTTCTATTCACCACCCTAGGCGCATTTAGCTTGTCATGGAGAACATGTTTCCAATGCCACCTTTGACTTGTGTCTTTATGTGCTTTCAACGCCTTGTCTTTTTCCTCCTTGCATGGATACTTTGTCTTTTTCCCCCTTTGCATGAATTCGAACTTCTTTAACTCATTTTGCATGAATACCAACTTTGCATGGGCGTTTGTCTTTACATGTCTTCATATGGGCGCATTCAAAGGGGGGAGGAGAAAGTCAACCCATTTGTCCTCTTCTTAGCATGTTTGGGCGCATTTCACACCTCATGAAGGATGAAAATTTTCACTTTGAATTTTTTTTTAGCTTGCCTTGAATCATGGGCGCATTTTGGCATATGAGCAAGATGAACTTTGTTGACTCTTTGACTTTTTCCTAACTTGCTTTGAATCATGGGCGCATTTCAACATAGGGGGTGGACGAAAACTTGTACTTAGAATATTTTTTAGCATGCAAACTCTCAAGGTGGGCGCATTTTGGATAGGCAGGAGGATGAAAAGCTTTGACCTCTTTGACTTTCTTGTTGCATGGGCGCATTTGAGCCTAGGAGGAGGACGAAGTTTTATACTAAGAAATTTTTCATGCTTGGCATTACCTTGAGGGCGCATTTCAACATAGGAGGTGGATGAAACTTGTTGACCTCCTTGACTTTCTTGAGAAGTGGGCGCATTTTACCATGTGAGGTGGATATTTCATACTTAGAAAATTTCTAACTTTCACCAGCTCTTCCTTGGGCGCATTTGGAGATGGCAGGAGGATGAACTCCTGACTTAGAGAATTTTCAGACACCTCAAGGCAAGTTGGGCACATTTGCCTAGGCAGGAGGATAAACTTTTGCCTTAGAGAATTTTTTTTCTTGTCTCATGCTGGAGTGAGGGCGCATTTAGGGGGGTCTGCAGGATGAAGTTCATGCCTTAGCCAATTCTTTTTTCGTCTTCGCCAATTCCTCCATGCCTGCTATTTATAGTAAGTCCTCCAATTCTTGCATCTCTGAAGCTCGGAACGATTCGAAATTTTAAACACTGCATCCTTACGACCTTGTTACCCTGTTGACACTGCTATTTTTAGTTGGCCTGCTATTTTTAGCCTATTTCTGAAGGTGATTTGCTATAAATAGTAACTGCTTGCTTCTAATACCTCCACAGCTCCATTTGACTTGAAATTTGAATGACGTGCTCCTCACCACGTGACCTTTCTGCTGACATCGGCGCATGCAACTGATTTGCTATTTTTAGCCTATTTCCAAAATGACTTACTATAAATAGTAAGTGCTCCATTTGACTTCAAATTTTACCAGCAGATAGCTTGAAGGATGCTGATCGCGGTGGTTTACCTCGGTTTTCGAAAATTCTGACTCTTTACCCCTCTTTTTAGGTCCCGAAGCTAGAAACCCTAATTTGCTCTGCATGCGTATCAAATAATCTCTGTTTGTTCTCGTTTCCGTTGCATAGTGATCAGCTCGTGATTCTGAAGTGCTGGGAGGCGGCTGTCGGGAAGCACCTGCTAAAAATAGTAAGTTCCTTACTAAGTGACCATCTCCATTTGCATGTCACATCACTGCGAAGCTCTCGAAAAACCCATAAGGAATATGCAGACATGCGAAGAAAACCCTAACATGCAAACCCTAAAAATAGCCTCTGAAGACTGAATTCTGAAAGTTGTCGTCTCACTTTGCATGTTATACTGTTGCGAAGGCCTCGAAAAACCCAGAAGGAATATCCAGACATGCAAAGAAAAACTCTGCATCTAAGCCCTGAAATTTGCCCCGGAAGCTGGACTGCTAAAAATAGAAAGTTGTCGGTTTCAGCTCAAATTTTGCACGCAAGCAGCTTGATGTGTTCTGAATGCAGTGTGACTGTCGGAACTTCAAAAACGCTGAGAAAACACCTTGAATTGCACACTTACTAAAAATAGTAAGTAGCCAGAATTTGATGAAACTTAGCTGGAAACCTGCTGGAAGCATGCTGATAGCAATGTTAATCTCTGTTTTCAATTTATTCACTTCGTTGGATCTCAAATTGGTAAGGAAGTTCAAAACCCCAATTCTATAGACTTAGCCAGAATTTCAATCTAGACAGGCACGTCCCCTAGAAGGCAGACCAGAGAAAAGAGACACAGAGAGAGAGAGAGAGAGAGAGAGAGAGAGGAAAACCAAAACCAAAAGACAAGAATGGAGCAAAAATTAGGGGTCCCCATTTTGAATGGGGCGATGTGTGAAAAGGTCACAACAAGTGGATCAAAGCTATTCCTCGGCTTGTATGATATGAATGGATATTTTTGTATCTCCAGTTGAGCACCCTCTGCTGCTTGCGCCATTTGACATGATTCTTCCATGTTGCCGATGAAAAATGGAAAAGTGACAGCTACTGTCTATTTTGGCCTTTGAATATTCTGATATGTCTCTAATTGCCTTAAAACTTCCAACAAAACCATTTTGTTGGTTGGATAAATGGGCAGTCTATAAGGACGTCCTGAGAATCCTTGAATCCTAATGTAAGTAAACTTGGGATACTGGATGAACCAGGATCCATATCGGCCGATCAGACTCTTGGCCTCACGGGTGAGTCTCTAATGTGTTCCGCCTTGGAGAAGTCGAGTGATGTACATAAGGAAGGCGTCATGTGCTCGTCTGAAATGTGACTTCTCCTTCAGATGCAACTGCGGATAGCAATCATAGGATTTGAATTGTCCTTCACCGTTGCTAACTACACCCTTGCAAACCAAGCCAGAATATTTGTAAGACCGTGCAAGCAAATATATGACGTATGAGCTCATATGAAAGGTCTTGGTTTCCTCCAGGTTGACCAACTGCTCAAGGAGGCTATCACTGATCATTCTGGACCAGTTAAACATCTTCACTCCCGAAATTATTTCATCCACGAAATAATACATCCAATTTTCTAAAGGCGCACCCTGAGGATTGCCTACTATTCTATTCAGCAGCAAGACGATGTCGCCATATTCTTCTTTGAAATGTATTCTGGCCAACTTCTTCGGCATCTTCCCCACAATAGGTTTGGGCTTCAGTAACCAAGTCTTGTTTATATTCGATGCACAAAGGTCTTGCTGATCTTTGTAAAGTTTGAGTGCATCTTCTTTGGTTCGATAAGATGTCCAGTTGTAAACTGGAATTCCAAAAGTTTCTTGAATGGCTGGTTCGGACAAGTGTGCAAGAACTCTTCCATCAGGAGCTTCTATCTGTCTTTCCCATGCATTATAATGCAATGCACATTCCACCATAAGTTCTGGACACTCTTTTGCTGGCGGAAATCCAGCTGCATGAACAATTCCGTTGCACATCATTCTTCTTGCAATTGGCGTAGGAAAACGTTTATCACTTTCGTACATTCTTTCCTTGAAATCATCGAAGTCAACATGGCCAAGGTTGGTGTCCACAATATGTTCCCATTTGGATTTAATCTTTGACTGCAGTTGCACACCCTTGCTGGCAAACTTCATTTTTACTCTCTCGAAAATAAATCTGCAAGAAAAAGCAAAGAGAATATTTAAAATTCAAAATTAAAATCACTCGAAAAGTATTCCGACTAGTTGTCAAATCAAACTTCGTGAAGAATTATGCTGGAAAAGCAAAGAAATGACGAAGTTTTTATGCCAAAATGAAGTGGAAAAAATAAATCTGCTTGGCTCTTCTAGACAAATGAAACAGTCACAATCACAGTGCCAGCTGGTACAAATTTACTTCTTTCACTTTGCTTCAAACTTTTCTCAACTTTCGTGCCTTAGAAAAACTTTCTTCTCACACTTTTCTTTCGAAAATCGAATGATTGTAAAAATGAGAAGTGAATTCAATTTTAAAGATGAGAAAATCGACCCATTTAGCAAATTTCAATTGTTTCCATAAAATCGAGTTTAAACTTGGCTTGCACTTAGCTCCTGAATGGCAACTTTTATCTTCAACGATAGTCTCCGGGAAAGTTTCCAAATTAGACACCAGTTGAGTGAAGTTCTTTTTGCCTTTTTCCAATTTCGATTTTTAAAGCTTATCTCTTTGAGGTGAATAATTATTTTGTGTCATTTTCAACCCGTTAATTTATGGCATTTATTTTTATCTAAGGAAAATTTGATTTTCCAAAATTTTCTTGCCAATGCCTTAGGCGAATTTTTCTTTCCAATTTCATTTTGCCACAATTTTTATCTTCCCATTTTATTTCGCCATAATTTTTATCTTCCCATTTTATTTTGCCATAATTTTCTTTCCATCCTAAGTCTTAGGCGAAAATGTTTTAGACAAATAAATGTTTAGACTTAGAAAAATATTTCTCTTTTCTCCAAGTATGGCGAATTTTTTAAAGTGCCAAGCATATTATTTAATATTTCCAAGGCTGAAGCTTAGGAAAAATTTTGATTTTTCTCCCTCCTTGGCATGGCGGACTTGCTAGTTGTATAGGCCATTTCCAAATGCCCATGGCGTACTTTACTTCACTTCTTTCTATTTTCTAAGGGGCGGACTTTGCATGTGTTTATGCCATATGTCTTGGGGCGGACTTGTCCTTATGTCTTGCCATTCTTTGGAGTGGACTTCATCTTCTCCATGCCACTTCTCATTTTTCCTAGAGCGGACTTACCACTCATCCATGCCATTGCTGGGCGGACTTCACCTTGTTCCATGCCATCCTTTTTGTGAGCTGGGTGGACTTTACTCACATCCTTGCCATCTTGGAGCGGACTTCATCTAACTTCATGGCACTCCTTAGGGTGGACTTTACCTCTTCTCAAGCCACTTTCTATGGTGTTGGGCGGACTTCACCCTACTCCATGCCACTTCCTTAGGGCAGACTTTTCCTTTTCTCAAGCCATTTTTCATTTTGTCCAAGGGCGGACTTGGCATATCTTTGTGCCATTGTTGGGCGGAGTTGCCTTATGTCCATGCCATTAACTTCTTCCAAGGCTGATCGAACTTGGCATATTGCCATGCCATTCCATGTTGCTTGGCTGAAAGTATTCGCCATTGACTTCCTCTTTCTCCATGCTGGTTGGACTTCCATGAATCCACACTTAGGCAAATTTACCATGATTTTCTCAGATTTCTCATGAATTTTCAGATTTCTCCATGGATTTTCCAGATTTTTCACCATTTTCTGTGATTTTTTGGACTGATTTTTCCAGATTTCTAACTTTTTTCTGATTTTTCACCATGAATTCATAAAATTTTCAAATTGATTTTCTGAGAGTTCTATTGACCTTTTCAAACTTCTGAGTGGATTTTCGAAATTCGGGCCCTTTTTAAATATAGAAACTTTGACAAAAATAGAAACTTTTCCGAAAATAGCAACTTTCTAAAAATAGCCCCTAAAAAAATAGGGATCTCAGAATTGCTCAAAAGTGCCAAAAAAGTAGGTCCTAAAAAATAGGGGGCCAAGGTGAAAACCCTAAAAAGTAGGTGTCAGAATTGACTGAAACGACAGTCGATCTTCGTCTTTTGAGCCCCCTAAGCATGATGATGACGTTTGCATAGTGATCCAACCTCAAACTCTTTACTCGACTCGGGTGACCATTCAAAACTCAAACCCAAAAACCCCCAAACAGAGACCAGATAAAACTGAGACGCGCAACGGAAAAACCCTAAAAGGCAAACTACTAGGGTCCCCATTTGCAATGGGGCGAGGTGTGAATTAGGTCACAACATGTCTAAACCCACACATATGTATATACAAGCATAGTTGTTTCCTCATGTATGTACCTCGATGAGTATTTCTACTCACATATATGAGCATTTGCTAATGCTCTCATACATAGGTCTATGTATATGTTCTTGTATATATATGCCCATAGACATGCTACATTTAACGTTTATATGAAACGACGTAAAGATAACCATTCATAAAACCCAAGCACAACCTACACATTGTCATAAGGAAGAACTCAAAGCTCAAACAGATAAACATCACCCAAACATACATTCAAAGTAAACAGGTCCTTTATTAATGCAGACATATTGGCTATGGATGACTTACCTATAACCCACAAACTGACTCAGTTCAGTAACTCTAATGTGGTGTGTGTTTATGCTCAGATAATTATATTTACCCGTTACCCGACCAAGATCTTCTCCTGAGTGATACTTCCTCTCCCCCTGGAGAAGTGGAAATTTACCTGCAACCACTAGCACATGCCTTGGCAATCAATTGTTCACAACAATAAGTAGCATATATAAACATCTTCAAAGTTAGAATAACAATAGTTCAATAACCAACTATTCTCATCTATGCAGTATATCACCATGAATAGCATCAACTGAGATACTATCAAATGAAACAACATCAAACGAGATAACATTCATATTGATAACAAGGTACAAGCATCATTAATTCATCTCCAAAATTCACATTACATTCACATTTACCCTATGTAGTAATAGTAAATAGTAACTTCACAATTTGGGGTGTAACACTAAGGAGGATCAGATCAAAACGGTATTCACTACCCTGTGGGGTATGTTTTCCTGTGAGAGAATGCCCTTCGGCCTCATCAACGCCGGTGCCACTTTCCAGAGAGCCATGGATTTGGCGTTTGGGGCAGTGTTCCACGGGGATGCGTCCCCCCCCAAAAAAATGCATTTCCTAGATGGGGACGTCTCGGAGACTTGGGGACTTGCGGGGAATGTCCCCCCACCAACCCACCACCAACACCACCATCCCACCACTAGTGTCACTGTCTCCAAGATGCCGCTAGGACTTTGAGGATGTTGGGGTGTCCTCAAGACGTCTAGGGGATGCCTAGTTGTCTCCAAGATATATAATTCTTATACTTATACATCTTTTTATAACTATTTTTTCAAGTACTATATGTATTTCAGCACCCTATCACCCCCTCACCGCCCTCCCCCTACCGTCTCCCCGCCACCCCCAAACATAGACCCCCTGTCCCCATTTCCTTGAAACACTCCCCTACCATCCCCGCATCCCTATCCCCAAAACCCCGTGGAACACTAGTTTCGGGACCTAAAGGATAAACTTATCGTCGTCTACCTTGACGACCTTACCGCTTTCTCAAAGAAGTGACAAGACCATTTTCAACACTTAGTGAAAATGTTCAAGAGATGCAGGTACCACCACATATCATTGAATCCCAAGAAATCCATCTTTGCAGTGATAGAAGGCAAGTTACTTGTCCATATCGTCTCCAAAGAGGGAACTCAGATTGATCCTAATCGGGTTGATTCAATCAAGAACCTATCTCTCCCAACAAACACAACTCAAGTACATTCCTTCTTCGACAAGGTCAACTTCATACGAAGATTTGTACCTGACTTCTCAGAGCTGACCAAAGATATATCAGCAATGATGAAGAAGACTTCCGCCTTCAAATGGTCTGAAAAAGGAAAGGAGGCATTCGTCAAAATAAAAGAAGCCATCAGTAAGGCACCAATGCTGGTCTGACCCGATTTCAATAAAGAATTCATCATTTATTGCTACGCATCGAAAAACACCCTCTCTGCCATACTAACACAAAAGTTGAATGAGGAGACCGAATCACCAATTGCCTTCATGAGCAGTAGCTTCAAAAACAGCGAGTCTCAGTACTCCCAAATCGAAAAGAATCCTATGCAATTGTTAGGGCTGTAAAGAATTTTAGATTCTACATCTTAAATTCCCACACAATAGTGTATGTCACTGATCCTGCAATCAAGAGTGTCCTAACTCAATAGGAGATGGGCACCAAAAGAGGTAACTGGATCGCAACGGTCCAGGAATATGATTTAGAGATCAAGCCAACCAAACTCATTCGCAGGAGAGATTTGTGTCAACTCATAGCAAAACACGGTGATCTAAAGCACCAAGCTATTGATGGCGTGCTAGAGACAAAGATTGAAGAAGACCTTCCAATGGTCTTACTAGGTGATTCTGTAGAAGAAAGGTACACTGAACTATGGTACTATTTGACTTATGGAGAGTGTCCAACACATTTGGATAAACAGCAAAAAAGAATTTTGAAGTTAAGAGCACAAAGCTATGTGCTTAGAAGTAACGTTCTATACAAGTGTGGGCTTGATGGAACATTCTTTCTATGCGTCAGCAGGGACCAACAACGGCAGTTGTTGGAGGCATTTCACAATCAAGCATGCAATGGCCACTTTTCATCAAGGGTTACTGCATTCAAAATCCTATGAGCACTGTTCTACTGGCCGACTTTGTTTCGCGACGCATATGACTGGGTGCATAGATGCCAAATGTGCCAACAATTTTTTGGCAAACTCAAACTGGCAGCCATCCCACTCAAGCCAGTAATCATAGATGCTCCATTCCAACAATGGGGCATAGACTTCGTAGGTCCAATCAATCCACATTCCAGTAAGGGGCATGTCTATGTCCTTACAGCAACAGATTACTTCACAAAATGGGTTGAGGCAATTCCTACGAAGTACGCTACCTCCAAAGTCGTGTGCAACTTTCTCAAGGAAAACATCATTACGCGCTTTGGGGTACCACAGAAGATAGTGATTGACAACACAAAAAGCTTCTCGTCAGAGGAGTTAGTAGAATTTTTTTTTTATTACGACATCACCTTGTCCCACTCTTCAGATTACTATCCACAAGGTAATGGGCAAGCCGAATCATGCAACAAGAACATTGTCACGATCGTGCGCAAGCTAGCTAACTCCAATCAATGAGCTTGGCACAAGAAGTTGTACGATGCTCTTTGGGCCGATAGAATCACGCCCAAGAGAGCTATTGGCACTTCCCCTTTTACTATCTTATATGGCATGGAGGCTATGTTACCCATCACTCTAGAGTTGTCTGCTTTGCAGCTAGCATCCGCAATAGAAAATGAAGAATTCAAAGATCCAATCGAAAAATGCATCTTGTGCCTGATGAAACTACAAGAGGAAAGGGTGGGAGTAGTCGATAAGATCACTTAGCACCAAGAGTGAGTGAAGATCTGTAATGTCCTCTTCTCATCAGTGA
>VDFB02326534.1:0-45478 GCA_007258455.2 Sequoia sempervirens
TTGCCCATTTTGAAAGAGAAATAAGGTGGCAAAACCCAGTCATATGTGCACCTAGGCCTGATTTTTCAGCTCCTTTAAAGTTTGTCAAGTTTCTAACTACCTAGGCAGAGGAAACTAGAGGTGTTGCCCCTCAAAATGTGTGCCTTAAATCTTCTTGTCTTCTCCTTTATGTGCAGGGGAAAATACTTATGTTTTAGCCAGTTTTCCTCATGTTTGAATGGAGATTACTTAACTTATTACCATTTTTTAGGCTGAGGCATAGATTCTTTACAACTTAGCCAATTTTTACATAAAGTTTGGTGGGGTTTTTTATGTGGCGAAGTGCACTAAGTCTTTTACTCCCTTCAAATGCTTTTGTCCATCATATCATGTCTTTGCAACTTTTTAGGTTGTATGCAGAACTTTTACAAGGATAAAGCAGCCAAAATGCACATCCCACTTCACTTGAAATCTTTCTCACAAACCTTGGGACAGATTTATAAGCCATTTTCCATGTTTTATGTCCTAGTGGAGTTCACTAATGGCTTTACTGTTGAAATTGTGCACCAACAAAGAAATATGTGGCAAAGCCACCTTAGGCGTACACTTGGGCCCCTTTAGCCCATTTTCACTACCCTTGGCAGAAAAGATCAGTGGTTGAACCACTGGAGAAGTGTGTTAGTGGAGTTCACTTAGACATTTCTTACTTCTGCTCAGACCTTCATGCCTTCATTACATGCTTCTTCCTCCTCCAATTTGTTCCATCATTCCTTAATCATCAATAGTTCCTTGATATTTCATCATCACTTACTCCTTATCAAGCTTTAGGCAATCATCTTCACCCTACAAAAGTTGTTAGTTGAAGTACACAAATCCTAACATGATGACCTTGTAACCTGACCAGGGAAACCATAATTGATTAGATTAATACACAAATGACAACCAACTAACAACAATTCTGACAAAATGGAGCATGAAAGTTGATTCCGTATGGGTGCAATTACAATCTCTTTCAATAAGAGGAAACCCAGAAATGGGTTTGCACTGAATAGATGAAAAGAAAATAAAATCATAATGGGCAGGAAAGCCAATCTTCAACTAAAAGGTTTGTTCAAGTAATCAAGTGTGAAAACCTGCTACCAAATAATAATTGAAATATTTACATATGATCACAGGTTAGATATCCGATGTCAAACTTTCCATAGGGGTAAAATGGGCAAGAAAAGTATGATTACACATATAAGAGAATATCAGCAGCAACTAAAATAATTTATTCACCCAGTATAACTTAATATTAGCAATGGTAAGAAAATTACTTGTATGCAACTGTAGGGACCACAGCAACAACGATCATGATATACAAAACTAGGTCGTATACTGGAATGTCTGCCCATGTACATAAAAGTAATATTCAAAAAAGATTATATCACAAAGACAACATTAATCCTTTCAGAAAAGAAACTAGTATTCCTGCCTCCTTCTGCACAAACCAAAACACTGAAACTTAGAAAGAATCATAAGCAACAGCTTTGGACCCTTGGTGTCATATGCTTGGTCAAGAATAATATTTTTTAACCTATTGAACTGACCTGCAACTTCCATTCAAGTTTGACAAAACAAATATCATACCTGGAATAAAAGGTACCCAGTCCAGAATCCCAATCGCTTGTCTAAAATCCTGAGCCCACCATTCAGCACCTGCACATATATAATCCAATTATACTAAGATCAGCATCCATATCCTCTAAACAATATGCATGCACATGCAAATCATCTAACAGAAAAGGTGTTCCAGGAATTCTTGCATTCTAGCAGATATAACTTATAAGAGAAATGAGAGCAGTAGATAATGAAAGTGATAAAAGAATTCTCAAATGAGTCAAATTGGCAAATAAATCAGTGAATGAAAACAAGAAAATTAAGGACATATATAATTACTCAGAGAACTAAAACTAATCAATAAGATTCATAGACAAAACTTTTCTTAGGGATTTACATACCATGCAGAATAGTACAAAATCTTAAAGAAAACATAAGGTAAACATATGGTAATATGTGAAATATAAACAAAAGAAAACTAGCAACGGTGTTGTGTGCATGGTGTTGTCCCATGCACACACTCAGGCTCAAGCATGACAGGACACACTTCAAATCGAATATAACTAACACTCTAAATTCCATGAGATGCAATGACAAGATTTTAACATATGTCCTAAGTTGACAGTTCAGGTTCAGTTTTAGGTACAGTGGTCTGGTGAATGCTTTTTGACCATGTTCAGTACAGTTGGATATGGATGTACAAAAGATATATATAATGTTTGAAATATAAAAAATAGCCATAATTTGTACAAAATATACAAATTTAATACAGCACACAGCTTATGATTGACAATTCAGCATAAGACGTTAAAGATTATTAGATATTGACTTTTTGGCAAACTTCATTTTGCTTTAATTGTCACCTAAAAGTTTTTTGAAGCCAAAACTGTTTCAGACAATGGCACTAATCACTGCTTTTATTCAGCTTGTGTTGATTAGAGTGTACATGTGGCTTGCTTTGTACTGGCCAGAGACTAAAGCATAACTTGTGGATTTTCAATCATCTACCCACCCTACCCATTTAACAACCATGGAACAACTGAACTTGTAATCTCTACTTTTGTTAAACACAACACCAAAGCATAAGATACATTTGATGCACGTCAGTACTTTTTTTACTTATTCATTTTTATTTTTTTCTTTTAGAAAACAAATGGCCCAGTTCCCAAACTATGTTTCCTACTCAGTGTACAGCATGGGCTCACCCAACCCACACTCTTGACATGTATGCAGTACAGTTACAGCCTAGGTACATGCAGTAACTAGAAACACAGCTTTTATTCAAAAAGAATGAATGAAATGATATTAATGGGCATGAGAGACCAAAATATTGTTAGGAAAGGTGTCTCAACTTTGTTCCTCATATTAAGAATGCAAAAAAAATGTAAGTTTTAGGCTATAGAACAGAGAAACTCAATTTTTGCACTATAAGGTTGTTTTTGGCCAAAATAAACATTTTGAGTTGTTTGACATCGCTTCCCGGACACTCAGCACAAAGACGTCTTCGAGCTCTACAATTTAAAAAAGGAGGGCCCAATTGGCCTCACAAATTAAAAATTATCACCTCTGAAACTTGGGTCTCCCACATCGGAAATATAAAAGCATCTATGACATGTGTTATGATGTGTCATAAAGCATCTTTGAATGGAGATAATGAAGTCAAAATGGGGTGACCAAGTTGGTGAGTGGATTATGATGAGCTTATGACAAGTGGAAAGAATATGTTATTTTTAGCCTGTGGACTCATTTTGGGATTCAAGTGTTGGAATTTTAACTAGGGGTATGAGCACCACATTTTTGAGTGGTTTTAGCTTGTGATTTCCTAATTACCAATTGATGGTTTTATGTATTGCCTCTCCTATTTATTGGGTGCCTAAGATGAAGGTACCATTATGCTGCCAAAATTACTCCAAATCTTTGGTTGGTGATGCTCCTGTAAAGACTCGGATTCTACAAATGTATTGTAAACTTTGAGTATTGAATAATACATTTGATTTGCTTTGGAGTGTAGAGCTTTACTCCCAAAAGCGTTCTCCCCACATAAATCATTGTGTTATGGTATATTGTTTTTGAAGATTTAGTTTATTTACACATACTTCCTCTCATAGATTAGTGTGGGAAGTGCACTCTGCACTTCTACTTCCTTTCAAATATACCAACGGCACTCTAAGGTACAACCAAAGTACATAGCACATATGAGCCAAAAAATAGCTCCATTTTCTACAAGAAATAGGAGGCTAAAAAGCTAAAATGAAGAATCAAAAAGCACAACAATAGAAATGGGTGAACCAAAATGGGCACATGCTAAACATTCAAAAAACATAATGTTAGTTTATTGCGAAAATTAGAAAGAAAGAAATTATAATAATTTCCATAGGTCACCAAAAGTAGGTCAATGGGACTTGAAAGTACATTAGTATACAATAGAAAGTTCTAGGAAGAGAAAATCCTAGAGAAGCCCAAAAAGGGGGGAGGAACAAAAACAACAATACAATACAACTTCGGAGCACTAACACATTTGTTTAAGAAACCAATACAAATAGCCTAGGGGGAAAAGATCCCCAAAGAGCATAAGCTAAGGAATACTAGAGAGATAGATGACAAGTCTCATCGAATATCTCTTACTAGACATGAAATGGAGGAGTCACCAATGTCATTGTCGATCACTATATGAGGACCGATACAAGCTCATCAAGGATTGTCTAAGGCCATCAAGGCCAAGTTGGGGGATTCTAAGAGGAAGCAAGGCACTCCATCTAGAATCACTCCTTGTCTAAGGCCATCAAGGCCAAGTTGGGGGATTCTAAGAGGAAGCAAGGCACTCCATCTAGAATCACTCCTAACATCCAGAACAATGTAACTCTTCTAGTAATGAAGAAATTCCTAATATGCACCTATCCCTATGGCTAAGGGGGTTTTCAAAGAGGAGTAGATCTATGTCATCGAGGTGCATAACTTGTATTACCAACAGTGCCTAATACCTAGATCTAGGTATCACTTGGGTACACCCAATGTCAAGCTTCAAACTATGGGTCTAGACTGGTGCATTTGAGACATATGTGACCTAAACCTTGGGAGTATTGATTATTACCTAGCCAAACCTGATACTTAATTTTTAAAACAACAATGAAAACTATATATAAATATTCATTCCTAAAAACTGACTACTAAAAACAAGAAAAACAATAGCAAAACTGCATTCATACCTTTCACTCCTCACTCACCCAAAACTCCATTGCTAATCATTGCTCAGGACTACAAGTTTGATTTGTGTTCAAATGATGTGTTCTCACTATCACTATTCTAGTGCTTCCTAGAGTGCTAAAAAATGCCAAGAAGATCAAGGAGCTTACAACAAGGAGAATATTCATTCAAGATAATTTTTTCAAATTCATTCCCAAGTTTGATAAGAGCTTTTGTTGTCTTTTTTTTTTAAAATGTTATTGTTTTTTAATATCTTGTTCTTTTTAATAGATATATTTTTAACTTAATTTCTTTTTTAAATATGGATCATGTTTTAATCTTTTTTACATCATATCGGGTAGATAAGACACGACTTGCCTTACATGCGATTGTATTAAGATAACTTGTGAAGATGTGAGAGGCATTGTGCATCATACTAATCAGCAACATTTGGAGTGTATGGAGGCAATCAAATACAGGGGATCCAAAAGGTCAAAACACCAAGAATGATGATGTGTGAGACTATGTCAAGTATATGGTGAGCATTATTGAGCCTGTCATGAGTATATTTAGGTTTATTGATATGGATCATGAAGGCATTGTCTCTAAGATAGGAAAAATGGGGGACTTGAGGACAAC
The DNA here is from genome assembly GCA_007258455.2 of Sequoia sempervirens. Classification (NCBI taxonomy): domain Eukaryota; kingdom Viridiplantae; phylum Streptophyta; class Pinopsida; order Cupressales; family Cupressaceae; genus Sequoia; species Sequoia sempervirens. The sequence goes on from VDFB02326534.1 coordinate 5,401, forward strand.
TTAGTAACAATACCCTTCTAAGGCATTTTTCAAGCAAGTGCAATGAATTGTAATTGAAGACTAGAACAAGATTACCACCCCATTCCATCTACTTGGTTTTGCTTTGCACTTTCAATATTATACCTTTCCTTGCCCACAAGGGTGCCACCATATAGAGATGTTGAAGTTAGAGATGGGTACAAGGCAACATTCACTTGACTCTTGATCCAAACATAGAGGACATAGATATGGGCAATTTGGGGAAGTTTATGACTTCAACAAGTCACAACCATAGTGCTCTTAGAGACAAATATAAGGACATGCATACATGGCAATGCCACAATGGCTAAAGATTTGCTTACCTAGATTCTCTTACCATAAAATTTTATCAAAAGAATGTACCGTTTTAACATAATTTTAATATTCCTAAATACATGTCAAAAGAACGTAATTTTTATTTTTCAAATCTTACTTTTCTTTGGCAACCTTCACTTTTGTAACATAATTTTAATATTCCTAAACACATAAAAACTATAATTTTTTATTAACTTTACCTTGAATCTCAACAAGTTATGAGTTCCTCTTTAATTGAGAGCAATTGGAGTGTGTACTCTTTTATCTACTTAGTTAAACCTGTGTTACTAAATTGGCTAGAAATAACAATGTTTCCAAGTACAAGTCATACTAGATGTAGACACCAAAAAAGCATTCATGTCGGTATGACACCAAGGCTATCCTACAAATCTGCTTCCAACGTTCATTATATAAATACTATTGATTTAATTAATCTATTCAATTGTTCTTCTAAATGTTAATTAAATGAGACTTGATTATTCAATTAACCAATCTAACGTTTCTTCCAACATTCCCATAAATTAACTAATTCCTCTAAAAACCCCCTCATCATTAGTAGAATAACCAAATCAGGTTTAGTCAACATTTGCATTGTTCTCCAACACTTTGTGTCAATCTTGTGCATGACTCCAAGTGCAAAAGGCTCTAAAAAGACTCTTTTCACTCTCCACCTTCCATCTATTCTCAATATTTTCCCTAATCATGTACAACAATCACATGATGCCACTTGTCAACCTCTCATTCTCCCTTGCATATGGATCAAACCCATCCCTCCATTGCACAAGATCTAATTTCATTTGTTCATCTCTCTCATCCGAAATATATAAATTGAACCTTCCAAAAGCCATTTCCAAGAAATGGAATTGGAGGAAAAGCAAGGTTTTGCTACCAACAATCATCTTCAACAATGAATCTATTATCATCTTGAACAAATGAAAACTTGAAAATAAAAAACAATAATCTATGTATGCTCTTTCCTCATGTCACAAGGAAAACTTGGAAATAAAAAACGATTAGTCTTTTTGTTTTAGATTCTTTTTAATGGACCTAGCTTGGATTTCTTCACCAAACGGCAACCTGAACCCACATGTTATGGTGGGATATAGAAATTAAAGAGGGAATCGAAAGACTCTCCCTTCGAGGTACATTTATCGCAAAGGGCTATGCTTGCAAGAAACTTTATAGCTTTCAAGTGAAGGAGAGTGGGTTACTCACATGCCAAGCCATTAGACGCACATCTTGCTTCACAAAATCACATCTCACATACCTTTAGGTATATTGAGGACTCCCTATAGCAAACCTTGTGCTATTAATTACCCCCTATAGTACCTTTTTCTAAATGTTTTGATATTTTTATAACTTATCTACAATTTTGGAATAACAACAAAATACTAAATACAACATACAAGTTCGATAACCAAACTAAAATTGAAACTAAAACCTACAAATGATGATAATGAAACTTATTGTTTTAATATAATTACAACTACCACATAATATTTAGAATATTTAAATATTATTACAACCAAGAGTCTAAAACCACTTACAAGAATAATGAGAAATGCCAAGCTTGAGTTTGGTTGTACAACCACTCAAGAGAATAGAAAACAGTGATAAATGTGAGCCGAAATATGATGTGATCCTTCTTCAATAGGTGTGGCTACTTCACATAGTACAGCAACTTAATATTTGAAGACTTCAACCTTCTTTTTTAAGAAGATACAACCCCTTTAAATATGTGCAATGCAAGGAAAAACTTTAATAATAATAATCTTTCACTTTGAACTTGTATGTCACCCCTTCCAAATCATAAGACATTCAAAATATTTAATAATAACTATTGCACTAGAATAAGGAATAGGTACAGCTACAACCCAGAAAACTTGTACGACTAGAACGAATATTACTAATAGAATGTATTGCTTTGGAAAACCACCATAAAATAGAATTGAGAAATAATGGTAGACTTTCAACACAAGTGTGACTCTTGATAGAATCGCCTTAACTAGAAATTGAGAGGGTTTTCGTCCTATAGATTTTTACACCAAAGGATTTTCATCCTCCAAATTTTCGCACCAAAGGGTTTGATAACAATAACAATGGATGCCCTTTACTCTTCCAAACTCTTCTTTTATATTCTCCCCTTTTAATTTCAATTTATCTTTTCCACCTAAAATCATCTACAAAAGTGTTCAAATACACTTAATAAAATATTTAATTATGCCCACCATAAAAAAGTAATAATAATACACAAGTTGTCACTTTTACAAAAATTGTAAAATAAAGTCATTGAACTACTTAAAATATTACTATTAAATCATTTCCATAACTTTACCCCTTACTACGGGTCTTTATAATGTCCCCAACTGAATTTTTTTGAATTTTTACAAATATTTGATGAAATGCATAAACCCTCACACTTTCTAATCCCCCAAACCCTGATGTAGACAAGGTGAAAGCATATGGTGATTGGGATTTTCACAATATTATTATTAAGATGCAAATCCTTGTATTTTCTAATCACCCAGATCCTGATGTGGGCAAAGTGAGCATACGGTGGTTGCAACAGTAACTTATTGCATGCAAAGCTGAAAATGAAATCATAGCCTTCCAAAATTACAATCTTGAAATCAGCTATAAATCTTACATATTTTTGGCAATAAACTGCACATAAAACTACAATTAAAATATTATTTCAAAATTACAATCTCGAAATCAGCTATAAATCTTATATAATTTTTGGCAATAAACTGCACATAAAACTACAATTAAAATATTATTTCAATGATATGAAATACTGAATATTAACAGAAAAAATATTCCAGAACTGATCAGCAGAAATATCATGAAGTCTGAAATTAAAATCATACCCCAAATATTTGCAACTTTTCCTAAATTGGTACAATTGCCTTGGCTATACAAAATAGATTAGTTGCACCCATAGATGGCAGACTCGCCGAAAACTCGGCGAGTCACTGAGTGCTCACTGAGCCAAACAGCCAGCAAGTTTTCCCCATGTTAACTCACCACTCGGACTCACTGAGTTTCTGGAGAAAACTCGCCGAATTTTTGGCGGGTTTTGCCAAAAACTCAACAAGTCCGAGTCAAAAACTCGCCCACGCAGGTGTGAAAGGCCATGGCATCAAAAAACAAGCCAAAAACATAAAAACTCACCTCTTTTTTGCCCTTCAAGGCAAGAAAACCCTCCCCAACAGCAAACATGTGACTTAGAGTGTTTTTCCATCGAAGAGAGAAGATCAAAAGGGATTTTTTAGTGAATTTCAAAAGCAAATTTGAAGCACATGTAGGTTTTTTGTTTTTCATTTTTTTGTTTGTTTAAAACATTTTACTTCATTTTGGCTACAAAATGTTGCATCTAGGTTAAAAAAAAAAACCATCATATGCTAAAAATAAGTAGGATTTTTGCATTTAAATTCCAAAAAATAAGATTCATCACTATTTTTTGTTAATTTTTTTCTAAATTTTTCACTATTTTCATTGTTTTTCCATACCCAGCTTTTTTTTCTTTTTTTTTCATCTTTTTTTTTGAAAAAAATGTTTAGAATGTTTAGATTAGATTAAATTTTTACTGATTTAAACCAAAGTTCAGCTGATTTTTAATGATTTATGTATAATTTAGGTTTTTTTTTGTATTAAAAAATTGATATGTTGTGTTTTCACTTTGTATGTGTAGGTTAAATACACAATATAATGGCAAATAAAGAAGCTGTTGGTTCTAGTTCAACCTTAGGCTCCGCCCCATCAGTGCCCGTGTCACCGCCGATTACAGGCACTCAACCTGTAAGAGCTAGAGACCCTACTTGGAAGTATGTCATGCAAGGACCGATGCCTGGTTCAATTATTTGCATTCAATGTGAGACTCTACATCATGAAGGCATAAATTGCCTCAAATACCATATTGCACGCATTACACATTGTGATGTCAAGCCTTGTCTTGCGACCACGGAAGAGATAAAAAGAGAGACGAATGCCCTACTTGCAGCTATAGAAGAGAAAAAATTGTGAAGAGAGAGGACAAGGGCAGCCATAGCAACAAGTGTAGCTAGTTGTTATGGTCATCAACAAGCAAAGTCAGATGAGGAAACATGTCTTAGCATTGTGGGCTCTCTTCATGGTCCACGCATCAGAGGTACATCGGCCTCCAGGCCCTCCACTTCCTCTACTTCAAGAAGAGTGCTAGTGCCTACATCTACATGCACGCCACACAGGGTGGAATAGGGATGTGCAAGAACATGCAAACATGGCATGTGTTGATTTTTGGTATTTCAACATTCCTTTCAATGTGGCGAGTAGTCCTTATTGGGACGATTTGGTTACTGCATTGACAGTTGCGGAAAAAGGCTACAAGGCGCCTTCTCACAAAGACTTGAGTGGGAGGTTACTTAATTTAAATTTTATGCCACGTTGTAATTATAAGTTATAGTAATTTATGTTGAATTTAAGCTATTTTTGTTTAAAAATTAAAATTTTGTACTTAATTTTACTTTGTACTTGTAGGTTGCTCAAAAATGCAACTGAAAGGGCAATGCAAGTAGTGGAAGAGCAAAGGAAGGAATGGAAAAAATATGGCTGCACCATTATTTCAGATGGGTAGACGGATGGGAAAAACCGCACCATTATTAATTTTTTGATTGCTTCAAAAGGTGAAGTTATTTTTTTGAAATCAATGGATGCCTCCAACAATGTGAAAAATGCAGAAACATTTTCTCTAATGTTGGAGGAAGTTGTCATGGAAGTGGGCATAGAAAATGTGGTGCAAATCATCACTGATAATGCAGCAACATACGTGGCGGCTAGGAGATTGCTCCAAGAAAAATTTTTTTAGTCACCTTGTGCAACACATATAACCTTTTGGAGGACAAAGGCAAACCTGATTGGGTGACATTGGTTGTAAATGATGCAAGGAGCATCACAAAATTTATCTACAATCACTCTTGGGTTCTTAATTTGATGAGAGATCACACCTAAGGGAAAGAGTTGGTAAGATTGGGTGTTACAGGGTTTGCAACAGTTTTCCTAACGTTGCAAAGCATTATTGGTTCATCGACTGCTTTGAAACAAATGATTGTGAGTCAAGCATGGCTAGACTCATCTTATGCAAAGAAGCCTAAAGGAGAGAGGGTTGCAAGCATATTCTTTGACCACCTTTTTGCACAAAGAGCTATAGAGATCATGAAGGTGACTTCAAAACTTTGAATTTAAATTCAAGTTGAATATTTTATTTTTTTAATTTAAGTCTTTCATTATAAATTTGTAACTTTAATCTTTTTGTATTTGCAAATTGTAGGTGTTGAAGCCCTTGGTTAGAGTTCTTTGTTTGGTAGATGGGAATCAAAAACCAATGGGTATATTTATGAGGCCATGTTTAAGGCCAAATAGGCTATCAGAAATTATTACAAGGGGGACAGCCTCAAATTTTATCCCATATGGGAGATTATTGATAGGAGGTGGAACAATCAACTCCACCAACCCATCCATGCAACATGGTACTCCCTCAACCCTCATTTTTTATCCCAGACACCTTCTCAGATCCTAATGGAGAGGTTATGGAAGGGCTCACAACATGCATTCAAAGGATGGCACCCCAGGTTAAGGTGAAAGACCTCATTGTTGAAGAATTGCAATGTTATAGGGAAGGAAGGGGTAGGCACTTTTCTTTAGAGCTAGCTATTCAAGGAAAGACCACTCAAACACCAAGTATAAAATTTCGATTCTTTATTTCACATGCATCTTATAATTTGATAAAGTATGTTTTGACTTTGCTTTCTAACTCTTCAATGTTTTATTTTGCAAAGTCTTAGTGGACAAATTGGGGTCGAAATACCCCAAATCTCCAAAGACTTGCCCTCTGCATATTATGCCAACCTTGTAGTGCATCCAACTATGAGTGCAATTGGAGCTTGTTTGAGGGCATCCACACGAAGAAGAACAAATTAGCTCAAAAGTGCCCCAATGACCTTGTCTTTGTGTGATACAACCTTTGGCTGCGCACAAGAAGGGTAGAAGACAAATCACAGGATCCCATTGATTTGTATGAGATAGATCCTTATAGTGATTGTACACGGCAGGATGAGTAGCCTCCATTGTTTACTGAGGATGAAATTCTTGATTTTGAGAGACAAGTGTTAGAGGATGTGGGTGCAACAGGAGATGTAGGGTTGGATAACATTGATGACGATGAGGAAGAATCATTGCCATCTACTTCCAGGATGGAGGTCGAGCCATTGCCTTCCATGCCAACCAAGGAGCCACAACCTACTCCAAGGACTAAAACCTCTACCTCTCCCCTAGTTTTCAGTAGATTAGGGAAGAGGAAGGTGTAAAATGTTGTATTTACTTTTAGTTTTACTATTTTCATTTTTCAGCTATCTATTGTATCAGGTTTTCAACCCTCAGGATTCTGCATGAGAAGGCGATTTTGTACTCAATTTGCACTCAAATCAATCAAATTTAATAGAAATTACTTTTGTACTCATTTATGAACTCATTGGATACATCTTGTCATTGAATTTTGCAAAAAAAATGTGTTTCTAAAGAAATTTAAGCAATTTTTTAAATTGTCAATTTTTCAACCGAGTTTTTGTCGTGTTTTTTCCTAAGTTTTTGCTTAGTTGAATTTTTTGGGTCTGGCAAGTTTTTGCTGAGTCTGAGTTTTCCAACTATGGTTGCACCTTCTAATAGGTACAGAAGCCCAGAAAAAATAAAATGTCAACTCCAAGGCAACAATATCCCTTGGTAAGCAGTAAATTAGCATATAATATTGCCTTCAATGAAGTGGTCAAACCTTAATATTAATTGCTCCATCTTCAACCAAGAACAATATTCAATAAATGCTACATAAGGTTGAGCCTGCGATTAAAGAAAGAACAACAAACCATGAGGGTTGCTTTCTCACAGCTAGAGTGGTGTTCATTTCATTACCAGGAGGGTTGATATAGTTGAGTCTCCTCTATTGATTAGGATGCAACACACATGGGAGCATCAAAATATTGCATCTCATTATACTCGTTTGTGTCCCATTGTATTTATGAAATGTCCCTTTATTTCATCAAATCCATGATGGTAAACTAGGGAGATTTCTTAATATACAAAAGAATTATAATATTCAAGACCTAAGGTTTAAACCCCACATAGTCACCTTTAATCCTAGTGGTGTGGTCTCATCATTAGATTTTGTTGTTAGTTCCTGCTCTTCTCAATCAAAGTTAGATCTTCATTTTTCGCTTCCAAGCTCATAACATTTTGCCTGTATCTCCATTTTTTGCGATTTCAGTGGGGTTGGTGTTGTGACCTTTTCACACATCGCCCCATTCAGATGGGGACCCCCTTATTTTTGCTCCGTTCCGGTCTTTTGGCTTGGGTTTTTCCTCGCTCTCTCGCTCTGTCTCTCTTCTGATGTCCGTCTTTCGGGGGGGTTTGTGTCGTCATTGAGCTTAAACGTGAAAATATTGGCCAATTCTAAAATTAGGGTTTCATCATTTTTGGTCAAGTCAAGGTCAAGTAGGGCCAGTAAATTGAAAATTGAACTTAGCAATGTTGTCAGTAGACATCCAGCAGGTTTTCAGCCAAATTTCATCAAATTCCGAGATACTTACTATTTTTAGTAAGTCTGCAATCCTGGGCGATTCGTCAACATTTTCAAGATTCCAACAGTCACACAACATTCAGAGCTCATCAGACTGCTTGCATGCCAAATTTGAGCAAAATTGGACAACTTACTATTTTTAGCAGTCCGGCTTCCAGGGCAAATTTCAGGGTCCAGATGCAGAGATTTTCTTTGCATGTCTGGATATTCCTTCTGGGGTTTTCGAGACCTTAGCGATGATGTAACATGAAACGAGATGACCACTTTCGGGATTCCGAGGCTATTTTAGGGTTTGCATGTCGACTTTCATGTTAGGTGATTTCGATGGGTTTTGAGAGCTTAGCGATGGTGTGACATGCAAGAAGATTCCTCGGTAAAGGCTTGCTATTTTTAGCGAGGTGTGTAAAACCGCCGCTGTGATTGAGAATCGAAGCGTCTGCGAAAGCGAGAGCAAACGGAGATCTTTTGATATCATGCAATGCAAATTAGGGTTTCGGAGCCTAAAAATAGGCATCAAAAGTCAAAATCTTGAAAACCGATGTAAACCATCGCGATCCGGCCTTCAGTATCTGCTGGTGAAATTTCAGGTCAAACGGAGCACTTACTATTTTTAGTAAGTCAAATTGGAAACTGGCTAAAAATAGTAAATCAAGTGCATGCGCAGTGTCGGCAGTAAGGTCACATGGTGAGGATCGCCTCATCCGAATTTCAACTCGATTGGAGCTTGGGAGCTATCAGAATCAAGAGCTTACTATTTTTAGTAAGCCACCTTCAAAAACAGGCTATAAATAGCAGGGTGACTAAAAGTTGCAGTGTCGACAGGTTGAAAAGGTTATGAAGAAGCTGTGTTTAAAATTTCAGGCCATTCCGAGCTTCAGAGGCGCGAATACAGAGAACTTACTATAAATAGCAGGGCACGTATGCTGGCGAGGATGGTAAAAAATTCGTCTAAGTCTGGAGTCTCGTCCAGCAGGCAAGGCAAAATGCGCCCAACTCAGCTAGAGGCGTAGAAAATTTTTCAAAATGCAAGTTCATCCTTCACACAGGGCAAAATGCGCCCAAGGTAGAAAAAGTCAAAAGAAAGTCAACAAGGTTTCATCCTGTTCAGGGGTCCAAATGCGCCCAAGGTGAAAGAGGGAAAAGTTGAGAAAAAAATTCTAAGTATGAGAAATCCGCCTCAGGGGTCAAAATGCGCCCATCCTTCTCTCTCATCAAAATGCGCCCAGTTCACAAGGTGGTCAAAGCAAGGTCAAACATGATAATCCGCCACCCTCAAGGAAATGCGCCCAAGGTAGATTTTCATCCTTCACAAGCATGAAAATGCGCCCAAGGTAGGAGTCAACAAGAAAGTCAAAGTTTTTCGTCCTTCTTCAAGGCCAAAATGCGCCCAAACTGGGCCATGTGAAGACAAAATTTTGGAAGGTGAAGGGTCACCCAAAGATGCTGGAGATTTCATCCTCCACTAGTATGAAAATGCGCCCAACTTGCATGCTTGTCCTCCTCACCCCCCTAAATGCGCCCAAATGAGCTCACATGAAGACAAAAAACGGAAGTTGAAAAGTCACAAGGCATTTGCAAGTTCGTCCTCCTCCTACAAGGAAATGCGCCCATGTTTGGATTGTAAATGGTAAATACAAGTGGTAAATAAGATGAAAGGTGTTACCTAGCATGGTGAAGGCTTGTACGTTATCCTCCTCCACACTTAGAATGCGCCCAAGGGGGAGTTAAGTGAAGTATGCGCCAAAAGTAGGGGAGTCATAAGGTGTTAAGGATTTTTCCTAAGGCGTTGGAAGTGGTAAGTGTTAGAAAAATTTTCATGGCGTTGGAATAAAATGCTAGGTGAAGTGTGCGCCTAGGAAGGGAGTTATAAGGCGTTGGAATATGTTAGAATGGCGTTGAAAATAAAATGCTAGGTGAAGTGTGCGCCTAGGAAGGGTGATATAAGGTGTTAGAAAATATTTGAAGGCGTTGAGAATAAAATGGAGTATGCTAGGCGCTTCAGGAAGGAAATAAAATATTTTCTAAGTGTTGAAAATTTGCCTAGGCGTTGGGCTTTTAAATGAATATTTTTCAAGTGTGAAGTGATACGGGATGAAGATGAAATGAAGTAAGGCGTGCTTGATGAATATAAAATTTTCTAAATGAAGTTGATCAAAAATCCCTCTCCACTGGCGATCAACTAATTTTTTCTAAGGCAAGATTTCAAAAAAAAAAAAAATGCAAAGATGATTTTAAAATATTTCCTAAGGCAAATTTATTTTCCTTGGAAAATACGCCTAGAGCTTCAAGTTGATGAAAATTTTTCGAGGCAAGCAATTTTTCTCAGTGATGAAGTCAGAGATGATGATAACGCAAGGTGATTCTTTTTTTTAGAAGTCAGAGCCACGCAGAGTGATCACAGGCGAAGAACGAGTTTAGATGATGAAAATGATATTTTTCTAAGGTTCAAAATTGAAAAATTAAATGAACCCGTTCGTTGGGTACCCATGAATTCGAGACATTCTGACGAAAATTTGCTTCTGGGTACTGAATGTTCGTGATGATGAATGGATTTCTAAATCTTTCAAGCTTCGCCGACACTTTTTCAGTAAGGAATTTGATCAGTGCTTAAGTTATGAATTTTCCTAAGGGAGAATTTTAAATTTTCTAAGGCAAATTCAAATAAAATGAGTTTTCAGAGTGAATTTTCTTCGAACGATGAGTCTGAAGGGAGTTGCCTAGATGATTGTGATTAAATTCTTCAAAGATGAATTTTCCAGAGCAGATGATGAAGTTAAGAATTCGAATTTAAGTGACGGAGCTCCAGCTGGTGAGTAAAATATGATGAAGTTAAATTAAATTTTTCGAAGAGGAATTCAAAACGCCAGTCAAAGTCAAGTTTCTAGAAGAATAATATTCCCGACGACTGGAGACAAGTGTCAGAAACATCAGAGAGGGAAAATTCGAATTCTTGAAGTGGAGTAGTGGAGTTTAATGGCACTGGCTAAAAATAACGTCTTCTAGAATTTGAATTCTAGCTATAAAATGGAGAAGTTTTTCACTCACTTTCACAGCTGGAAAGCGAATTTGCTCTGAGAGTGGTACGCCTTGAGTTGCTGAGAGGTATTTTGCTGAAGCTTGAGTTTGCTGAGAGTTAAAGGAGACACATTAAGTGCTGAAGAGAAGGTACGCCATTGTCAAGAGGAAAAGTGTTTGCTGCAATTTGAAGTTGCTTGAAAAGGTACGGCTTTGAGCCTGAAATTTGATTTGCTTAGTAAGAGGTGCGCCATTGCTTGAGAAGTACGGCCTTGTTAAGCTGAGGTCGGAAATCTGATTTGTTTAGTTGAGAAAAGCACGAACTTGCTAGTGTAAGATTACTGTTTGAAGTACGAAGTGGTTGAGGTTCAATTTGCTAATTGCTGGTTGAAGTAAAATCATCGGAGTTCACTTAGAAATCTGTTCTAAGTGTCAGAATTTGAACTTATTCAAGAGAAGAGGCTGAGGTTTGCAAACGTGAAAGATATTGCAGCCTCTGGAATTCAACTGCAGCCCCTATATCATGTCTTATTTTATTAAATCTGATTGCTGATGAAATGTTTGTTATGTTGCAGATGGCTGAAGCGAGGACAACCGGAAAGGACAATGGTGCCTCCCGACAGGCTACGATCAAGAAGCTGAGCAAGACATTCATGCCGGAGACGAAGTTTATTTCAAAAGTTGGGCAAGTTGCGGACACGCGAACACGGCTCTGTCAACCTCGACATTCAAGAACAGGTTGTTCGGGATTGGAAGTCATCGGGCTTCGGTCACTTCGCACAACATCGTCCGAAGTGGCTATATGCAGCTGCTGGTTTTCCGCCAGCTATTCAGTGTTCGGAGTTGATTATGGAGTGCGCCAACTGTTATGAGAAAGAACACCGGTCGATCACGTCACCAGATGGCCAAGTGCTTGCCAATCTCACTCCGGCAGCCATTGGTGAGGCTTTTGGGATCCCGGTGCATAGAAACATGATCTACAAGTCCAGGGAGCGAGCGGAGCGTATGTATGCTTCTGCTTTTGAACGATGCATGGACACAATTAACACTCACTGGATGAGCACTCCGAGGCCGTCTCGTACGAAGTTGCCGAAGCAGATCATAGCAGAGGACTTGAAGCAGGAATATTGTGATCTCATCATGTTGCTGAGCAGGGTTGGTGGTTGCCCTCAGTCTTATATTTTTGAGCCGTGGATGTTTTATTACATCAACCTGGTGTTGAGGGCAAGGATTATGTCAATTGGGCTGAGATGATCAGCGACAATATACATGAGCAACTCCTGAGTTTGCGGAGGACTAAAACGTTTTACATGAGCTCCTATCTAATTTATATGTTGGCACGGATGACAAGGTACAGAGGAATTTCTTACAAGGAACCCATCGGTTGTGGCTCTCACCAATTCAAAATTCATGAGGCGTGTACACAGTTGCACCTTTCGAGCACAACCCATTACAAGCGTGTCAACGATTCATTCACCATGTACATCACGAGGCTGCTTCAGGAGAGGTTACAGTGCAGAATCTCTAGAAATGCCCAGGAGCTAATTGAAAGGTATGGGTGCTGGTTTATACAGTTTCCAAGATTTTCATACATTAGGCTGCAAGGATTTTCTTCATACCCTTATAGGCCGCCTAAATACCCAACATAAAAATAATAATGCTAGAGATAGCTAGACAGTTGCTAGCCTTTGACAAAATCCAGAAAGAAAAGAAGAAAGGAGGGATAGAGTTTCCAGTTGTGATGGGCAACTCGGACGAGGTTTGTCCTTCGATACAGGCATGTAGAGAAGCTGAAAGTGAGCTTCAATTCTATCATTTCTCATATCACACAAGTAGACAACACTATGACCCGCACCATAACATCAACTGGGTGTTGTCAGAGGAATTCAAACACAAGGCCACCATTGAGGATTATTGGGCTGATGCAATTGATGAGATTGAAGTGAGAAAGAGGATGTTCTCTAGATTGCCGATTACTCTGATCAGGGAGTGTGAGGTAGTTCCGGTTCCGGACCAGGTTAATGAGGACATGGATGTTGTTCATCCAGACTATGCAGCCGTTCGGGATACTCCACTTCCGCCTATTGATTGGTCAGAGCCCGAGGTTGCCGACCTTGATACTCTCTCTATCCCGGTTATGACATTCACCAGGGCATGGGTCGATAGGCGAGTGAGCAGATTGAAAGGTAGGTCAATTGCTTTGACTTACAACTTGATGGGAGATCACAGGACGCCCACCACAGGAAGGAAGAAACAGATCACAAGGGACCAGAGTCCAGAAAGAAAGAATTAGTTCAACGGAACTCCTCCACGAGTTCTGAGCGACACCCTTTGGAGACACGTTCTCCCAAGTATACAGGAGGTGTCTTTATTTGCTCGAGAGGGTTACATTGAATCAGTCGCAGGAGATACAGGATGATATTCAGCCTCCACGAGGGAGTCGATGGCAGTGCCAATGTACATCGAATGATCAGCAGGATGATGAGGGGACTTTAATCTGACCCTCAATTTCAGCAGGAGATAGAGGCGGCCATGAATGATGGCGACGATGATGATATAGTGTCGGTGACACCAGCCACTTGAGACGATGAGCCTCGCCAGAATGAGGAAGAAGTGGAACAGGTTAGAGAAGTCGAGGCACGGAGCAGCGGCCCTTCGATATACTATATGAGGTGCGATTGGCTTAGAGATAGAATGAGGAAGAAGCCCGAGTGAGAGAATTGATCCAGCAGTTGAGATGGAAGAGTTTTTGAACCGGATCAGTGCTCCTCGCAAGAAGAAGGCAAAGAAAATTTTAAGATCAGATGAGGATGGCTCTCGTGCTCTTCACGTTTGTCCCACGAGTCGAGTGTGACCGGAATGAAGCAGCTCCAAAACTATGTGGTCACCACTCTTGACTTGGGACGCCCTACTGGTGCACATGATTGTTGAGGAGTGTGATAACTCCTTCCTTGCCCTCAAGGATAGATTATTCAAGAAAGAAGGAAAGTACAAGAAGTTGAAACGAGAACACAAGGCGTTAGTTGGATATGTTCAGCAGTTGTCTCGTTCTCGAGGGCAGGATGTACCAGTGATAGAGCCTCCAGCAGATATTCCTAGAGAGTCGATCAGCGGCTTGGTAGAGTTGGGGAGGATGGCACAGGAGGCAGACAAATGGGTCACAGGAGTTCGTACTGAGACAGAGAAATTCATGGAGGACCTATCCTTTGCTTTTCAGCAGGCCTCTACTATTTTGGCACGGATGGATGCGGTGGATCATGCTTGGGGCGATGCCTCTATCTATCAGAGTAAGGTGATCCAGCGTCTTGAGGCGTTGAGGCATGTGCCATTGCAGTTGCTGATTGATGGAGGTGTCATTCAGGCGAATGACCGATATGATTTCTCTCGGTGGTATTCTTCGGCTATCACAGGGCGTGGCTTCTTCGATGCAGCACAGGCGGATTCAGCCAGGATTCACAAGGCTATGGCCAATATTATAGATGGAGTTCAGAACACCTTCGAGGCCATCTTCGCTAGGCGGCTGAGTCCAGAAGAGATAAGTTTTGATAATTTGAGGGGTTTGCTGGTTCCCTTCTTCGCAGATGTTAAGACCTTCATACAAGATGACTTTGAAAATACTGCTACATTCTCCACTTTGATCCAGAACACGCAGGACTCATTGGCTGCTTGGAGAAAATCTTGTACGAGGCACGAGCACTCAGTTACAGTGTTAGAGTTTCAGTTAGATTGTGTTCCATCTATTTCAGTTGAGGAGGTTGAGGCCGTACTTAGCAGATTTGTTGAGTTGGCAGTCAGAGAGAAGGCTAATGGGAACACACTACTGGACGAGGATCTTCTAGAAGAGCATTTATTGCATTTGCTATTTTGGGAGTGAGTGGGAATCTTTGATTCATTTAATGTACCACTCCCTATTCTGGCAGTTTTTAGGGTTAGGGCTGAGGTGGCACGATTCTGGCCACTCTATTGATTGTAACCCTAGCCGTCCTTTGGGACTTGGCTAGCTATAAAAGGGGGAGTCCCCCTCATTTGTAAGACATTAGGATTCAGAACCAGAGTAGACATTGAGAGAGCATTAGCCTTAGAGCTAGATAGTGTAGTAGTGTAGAGCATTTTTTGCATAATTTGGAGGAGAGAAAGTTTTCCCTTTTGAAAACTTTTGAGATTGTTGTGTAATACATTTTATGATAATAGATCTTTTCATTGATGGTGAAATTCGTCTTGTCATGAAATGCTAGCAAGGTTTCTTCTTCCTTTCGTATCCAAGTAGATTAAATTCATGCAAGTAGCTTACTTTGGTGTGTGGGTTTTCATTGAGATAGCTTCATTTTATTCCATACCACTAGCGGCTTGTTGATGATAAGTCTGCCTTGCGTGGTCAACTGGACATCATCTTGTGTTTAACTTCGGTTATGGCTTACATACTTATATGCGTTGTTCTGATGGTGTACGTATGTTAAACTATAACTTGAATATCTTTTGCTATCCCCTTTGAAGATTGCACCGATTTCGCTGAGGCTGTCCGACGGAGGCTAGGTGAAATCTGGTTGAAGTCTATTGAGACGAAGCCCCACATACCTTGCATTTAGAATAGAGTACCAATTTCTTAGGTCCTTTCCCTTTTACTTTCAGCATACTTCTTGTTAGTTTTAGAAAAGATATACATTGCCAAATCATACACGTAAGAATCCCCTTCAAATTACATATCAACTGCTGACTGCGAGAAGTCTGAACAACTACGTAAGTCCCCTTGACATACCAGCAATATCACATCAAGCCAAACTGAGCCTATTTGCACTAAAGGAACCTTGGAGTTGAACGCACGAACTTTCTGGCAATCTTAGCGTACGGAATACTTTGATCAAGAGAGAATAGAGCGTCCGTTGGGCGACTTTGTTCTGTGTTGGTGCGGTCTCAAAAACCACGTCAACAGTTGGGAAGGTATTTTAGAGCTCTTCAAATCCATTCATGCACATTTTCCAAAATATGCCCCAAGTACATTTTATTCATTTTTTTGTGATTTCACATTCTGCTTAATTACTTGGACGTCTTGGCACCTGGAAAGGATCTGTTTGTGTTGGATGACTTCATTTGATTTGTTCTATATGTACTGAAGTTATTAGTGTCTCATTTTATCATTTGAGGAACTATCATGGAGTTTTATGTTCATCCTTATGTGGTCATCCTGGCAAAGGATAACTATGAGTCTTAGTGAAATGGCATCGTGACACATTTCAAGTGGCTTGATCTTTTGCCTTATTTATATGGACTCATACCTACACTAGCAACACCGAGGAGTTATTCAGCATGGGGTATTATCAATGATCATGTTGTAGGGGTTATATGTTCTAGTGTTGATTCTTGACACTATGTGTGTTGTATTGGACATTGATTGTCCCCACACATTAGACGCGCCTTTGGGAGATCCATAGAGACCCTCATATCTCTCCATACCCAAAGGATTCTATTACAAATTGTCGCATTCCTCTTGTTGATGCAGATTTCATACCCTTTGATGACGATACTTTAGAGGAGCTTGAGTATATCACAAGTCTTGCATGTTTCGATGGTTCAAAGACTTGTCTTCATGTTCCCACTCTTCAGATCGAGACTTCATCACCATCTTTTGTTGTTCCTGATCAGCATGGCATCGCCGCATCTTTGGCCCCTATTGGTTCAATGCAGCAAGACATTCATCTTCTTCCAAACATAGCTACTTGGGATTCATATCTTACAGACATATCATCCTTGTTTGTAGAGTCCTATATTGCAGATTTGGAGGATTACTTTGAGGACATTCATCTCCTCTTCATTGATAGCCACATCATCGTTGTTGGCCCACCATCTTCATTGCCTTTGCAGCTTGTTCTACATCATTCTTCACCAGTTTTCAGATTGACATCATCTTTTTTCGACATGTGGACACTTGAGCACTTTTCAAAGGCACCCATCATTTGGATTTGGATTCTTGATTCACCCATTCTTCCTGAGGGGAGAAATGTTGTTCGCAAGCAAAGGATCATATTCTATCTTCAAGCGTTCATCATTGGCACGAGAGCTACTTCTTTATGGGGGGGATTCATATCCTCATTATCTCTCTCCTATTGGGGAGACATTTATTGTACTTGCATGACAAAAGCAATCCTTGGGGGGTCACATTGAGTCCTCCTATCCTTCTTTGGCAAGTTCAATTATTTCTTTTTCTCTCTTTTGGAGAGGAGTTTTTCCCATGTGGTTTTCTCCTTTTCTCTAGTTATGAGAGGTTCATTTATTTGTACATGGGTACCTCATCAGGACTTGTACCCAAGACCCATCCATGCATCCATCACATCCATCATTGCATTCTTTATCAAGACTTTTAGCTTCTCCCTAAGTTGATCTTAAGGAGGGTTGTTGGAGTAATTAGGATAATCACTTGATAATTAACTAATCATTAATTAATTATTGAGTCCCTTATTACTTTAATTACTTAAGCTAAAATTAGAAGTGTTGTTTTTATTAATTACTTTAATTGCATGAGATTAAGACACTTGTCACAATCTAATGCAATCCTCATCTAAAGTTTGTTTTTTCATACTTTTATAAGCATGCACATTCATTGTAATCCATCAAATTCCATTCAATTCAATTACTATTGCAAGTTAATCTCAATATCAGATGCTTGTGTGATACGTGTGGATTCAATCTTTTCTCTCTTGGTTGCATAGCAAATCAATTGCTTTGATCTCTCGTTTGTGATAGGCATTCTAGTTGTAGAGGATTTTTGGGAACTATGGAGTTCACTATAAACTCCAACAAAATCAATATCTTAACATTCCCCATTATTCAAATAATTCCATTTAATGTTATAAATACTACAAAAAATCAAAGTACAAATTTAAAGGGTCAATCGAAGAAAATAAAATATAATAATTCCTACTGCACATTGGTAATGAAAATTCAAATGATTAGACATTGAATTGTTGTTGATTTGTATGTTGACCCATGTGAGTTCTCAATTCAGCTCTAACATTTCATAATATAGTCATATTATACCTTATCATATGAATGTTCGAAATTTTCTATATTTTCAAATTTATCCTATTTTTTGTATTGTCATCCATTGCCATCCCCTAAAAATGGACCTCTCATCCCCTACCATCCCAGAAATGTGTTCCTTCGCCCCCTGCAATCGTCATCCTACAAACTCGGTGGAACATAGGTTGTTTGTTAGGGTTACAATTGTTGGAATTCTAGTGTCCTCTTGATATTTGAAGTGGCTTATAATATATTCATAAGCAATATATTTGTATTTATAATATACATTATTTAACTTTTTATATATAATGATGCCTTTTAGATGTTTACTTTCTCTAAGTATTAAGTATTATGATGCCCTATATATATATATATATATATATATATTCTACTTATGTATGAATATGTATAATTTATTTATGTTATAACATTTCTATTTATGTTATAGATTAAAATTAATATTTATCATTAAATTATTTTCAAATATGCATATCTAGTTGTATATATTACTTCATAAAATAAATTAATATTAATTTATTAATATACCAATATTATTTATTTATATTATTTGAATATTATTACATATTTATGATATCTATATGTTTTTGTATGGCCATACCCATATCATACCCAACCCCCAAAGAAAATTTGCCATTTAAGTAACTATATCTTATTTAGATTCAGCATCTTAGAGTTAAACACAACTGATTGGCAGCTGAAAAGGCAAGATGTTGGTGCATTTGCATTCCAACCTATGCCTTATCTCACATGACCAAGTCAAGTACAAGGAAGAGAAGACAAGATATTTGGATATAGCACTAGAGCATTGAAGAGCACACAAAAAATACTAAGAGGGGGGTTGGGGGAGTAGGGGGGGTGAAACAGTATTTTAAAACTTTTAAAACTTGAAACCATATGAATCAGCAATCAAAACAGTAAGAGCAAACATTAGACAAGATGAACACTGACATCACATGGAAAACTCTTTCGGGTAAACAACCATGGCAGAACAATTGCTTTCATTAAACTTCAATAGGGCACCAACCCAGGAGACTACAATCTCTAGATTACAAAAGTGAGCACCAACTCACTAGAAGCACCAATTCATTGAGCATTGTCACAACACATCAACATTGCATTCTAATCTTCAAATACATTTTGCACATCAACTGGAAAGCTCTTGCTTTGCATATACACTCAGACTGAAACTCCTCTCTAAAACTCCAAAGCTGCCATTGAATGAAAGTCCATACATGAAAGCAAATTGCTCACTATGCTTCAGAAGACATGAAATACCCTGAATAGCTATCACTCAAAGGAAAACAAAACGACGACGACGACTTCAAATGTAGATTGTATGCTTTTTAAATCACTTTTCAATTTGGAAGACTCCATATAAAAGCCCGAATAAGCTCATGCTACTAGGAGAATATCTGATTGAGTATTCAGATTACATTGGCTCTGAATGAGTATTCAGATTACATAACCTGAACTGAGCACACCCACATAACATTCTGATCATTCACCGCTCACATACAAAACGTCCGACCATAAAATGCAGATTATACTGAAAAATGAAACGAATTAATTCCAATACACTTCATCAAAACAGCCTGTGCCTAGAAATTATGATAGCAATAATGTTCGGAGAATAATAACGACTTCCACCAGAGACCACGTCTTCCTCACTCTTCAACCGAATTGACTCCACACAAAGTCAACTCCCAAAAATGGCTGAAAAGTTGTTACACTTAATATTACAGCAAAGGTTTTTTGTAGAACATCGTGACCTTATCATCTGAGTCTAAAGAATAAGATTCATGCAATTAGAAAACCACAACTTCCTAAGAATTAAATCCACTCCTTACCCGTGCCTCTAAGTGATGGGATTTAAAATTCACCACGTCTTTTTCAATGAATGCAAATGTTATCATGAAGAGTGCAGTCAAGAATTTTGCAAAAGCATAGCAATTCATTCATACATGCCTGAAGAAAAATGTTTATGCATATGAAATGCCACCAACACCTTCAATAGGCACTACTCCTAATAAAAATGATGGTGTCAGAAAATTAATCGCATGCACCCAAAAATGTATGAAGAGCACAAAAGATTTACTGAGAGGGGGGTGGTGAATCAGTAAATCAAACCAATTTTCAATTCTCCAACTTTCCAAACTTCTTATAATCAACTTTAGATATGATTCAATGAAAACAAGTTAACACCACTTTATTGAAAATGATTTAAATGACTTTACAAATGGAAGTAGGCACCAACCTACTTGATTTACAAATGAGATGATTTCATAGGCTACAACCTACAAGGGACACCCAAACCTCTACAATTCTAGTAGGCACCAACCTACAAGGAGAATTAACCCCTAATGCAAGGCACCACACCTTGACTTGATGGATGAAGCAAATTTCTTCAATCAGATCTGCACTCTCCCAATCCTCCAATCTGCCTTTGTGATGAAAAATCTCTCACTTAGCCCACACAAGAAGATGGGTTTCTAATGTAGACTTCTTGAACTTCACAACCACCCAACAGAAATAATTTCGATGCCTCATATATAAGTTACTCAATTGTTGCAATCCTTAATGAATAGTCATGCTGTTTGATCACATAATTCTTTCAAAAGACGTCTCTCCTCAAAACACTTATTGGATGTTTTGTTTTGAGAAAACAAATCTGTTCTTAATGAAGGGTTGATATTTCTTTAATGAAATAACAAGTCTTTCAGACTAAATACAGATTTATCATTTTATTATTATAGAAGACGTTTTGAAAAATGTCCACGCCTTTACCAAGAAGTCGTCATGATGCTTCAGAAATTTGTTGTCTTCTAATCGCGTCCTTACATAGAGTCACGTCTTTTTCTTCTAATCGCATCTTTTGATGCCGTCTCTTTCCCTTAAAGAAGCTGCTTCAGATTTGACTAATCTTTATCTTTAACCAATTTGATTAATCCGTGCTTCTTAACCAATTTGATTAAATCGGGTTTCTTAACAAATGTGTGATTTAATCCATGTTCCTTCAGAAACGAGTTTCTTAATAAATGTTTGTCACAGTTGGCTCGCTAGTGAGCTTTTGATGTAAACACGTTGTCTTTCTTCAGATCGAAGCTTCAGCATCATAGTTTTGACTATACTTCATTCTTTAAATTCAAACTGGTTTTCAATGATTTCAATCTGTAGGAGTTCGATCTGTGTAAACACGTTGTCTTTCTTCAGATCGAGGCTTCAACATCATAGTTTTGACTATACTTCATTCTTTAAATTCAAACTGGTTTTCAATGATTTCAATCTGTAGGAGTTTGATCTGTGAAATCATCATGATTTCGATCTGTGGCTTGAGGTTTAGCTTTATCTAATTTGTAATTTTGATCTGACTCCATAGATTTTACTCTATTAAGCTTCAATGATGAATTGTACAACTTCAATATCCTGATCAAGCCTTGACATCAATGACAATCCTTCTAACAATGTATAGGCCAGCGATAAAAATGCTTTGAACACATACAAGGCATTACACATTAATACACAAAAAAAGCCGAAAATCATAGACACACGGCTTTCAACAAACACTGTTGGCATCTTCTACAAAGAAATGCAATGGCTCCATAATCTTTTTTGAATCCCACATAAGTATCACAATATGAGTGAGAGAACAATAATCTTATTCCACATACTTAGTTTCTGAACTAGTAAAAAGCATATCAATAAAACAGAGCACACACCCACATACAGGCTCGAATTAACTCAGAGCGGCTTCATAATCATATTCACATTTGATATTGTCCGATATAATATCTTCAGCATTCGATATTGATCGCATTCGATATTGAGCTTCAACATAAAGCAGGACGCGTTAGAACCTCAAATCATCTGGAACATAAGTAGCGCATAACTTAGACTTTTCAGAAAAAAGAGTCTCAACAATGCTTGACAAAGCTTTCTAGATGGGAGGAATGCAAAGCAGTAAACTGAAGCTCTGCCTTGGAGAACCACTGCGAAGCCTTAAGGCAAGTTTTCTGAACCTTAACCAGCACAGAATGAAATGCCAATCATTTGACATTAATGACAAAATATTCAACAAGCATCTCAAGTTTCAACTTAAGATGATTTTGTTGCATAGCTTTCTTTAGTGTCAATTGACAATGAGGAGTGTGATGCTGCCACACAGGACACACAATGCAGCTAGTGGAAGTGGCAGTGACACTGCCTGTGGTTCTGAAGAACCAACTGATGATGATGATGTTCTCAATGAAGAGCAATATGATAATTTGTATTGAGTTTCCATGTGCAGTTGCATGTTTGACCACTGAGTATTGTTAAATTTTGAACATATATAATCCATTTTGATTTATCTTTAACATTTGTCATTGAATTATCAATTATGAATTATAGTTTAGATTTAATTTTGTATACTATGTGAAAATTATGACCTCTTTTTGTGTATTGTTCAGTTCGACCCAGCTGTACAAAACCTGGGTAAAAATAAAACCAGCAAATCACAGTACACAAACCAGCAACTTAAGAAATAATCATGATAGAGAACATGGTTGGAGGTGAAGGTTGCCTTAGATCTGTAAAGAAAAGGACCAACATCCTCATCAGCCATCGTGAAAGAACCAATGCAAGATCTGCTAATGTCCAAAGGAGAATAATGAAGACTATGTGGTCCTGGCAAGGCAATCATGTATAACATCTCTCTGAAACAATTCCTAGAATGTGAGCAAGGAAGGATGGCATGCCCCCTAAACTAAAAGAGAACAGAACACATATACTACGAGAATAGGATGCTCATGGAAGCAAAATGCTGTCTCACTAATCTAGCTCCATTTGTGTGCACAATTGTGGCATTGACTAGAAGATTAACACCTCGACCAACTGGAACATGTTTGGAGGTAATTAATCTGTAATCTTTAAAATCCCAAGGACTCTATTGTCTGAACATGTTCATTCCCCAGGTATAAAGAGTCAGGAAACTTTGATTTGGGTAGTGGAAGAAGTTAGTGGGTAATCAAATTCATTCCCTATAAAAAGAAATGATATCTTGTCTAAATCTCATAGATGGGGCAGCTGAAAACATATTCGTTACATCCTAATGCTTCCCAGCATCAAACACTTGTATCATTCTCTAAGGTGAAATATATCCTCATAAAAATGTCTGACAATGCCAAATCTGATATTTTAATTACTGTAACCTCAGAAGTTTGCTTCTGCAACATTTCAAATTTTTCACAAAACACTTTAATGGTTAATCATTTCAATCATCATGCACTGCCCTTCCATGTTTCATTCACAACTATGCCTAAACATTTACTCTTTGAGCAATGTTTTTCTCGTACTGTACATGATTCTCATCTTTCAGCTACAGCATATTTCTGAGACAGTCATGGGTTGCCTCCTTGTCGTGCATGGATTTTGGATATCAAGAGCAAGAACTACAAGGGTTTTCAGTAGAAATAAGTTGCACTCTTCACAAGTTTCTGATCTTTCTTCTTTGCTTTGCAAGCGATGTGGTATTGACAAATTCTTCAAAGAGATCGCAAAGACAATTGTTTCCATCAAAGACTCACAAAAGAGGCCCTATCAAGGCTCCTTTTCTCCTTCAAAGCAATGTAAGAGCAAGGCTTAGTTTGGGATCCACTTATTTGGATTGTATTGAGAGGTTTTACTATTTTAGACTATCATACTTCACCATATGATCCATTGTTAAGTTAGACAATTTTCACAAGCATTGTCTAGATCGAGCTTGATGGCCAACCCCCTCACCTGGAGAGTATTTTCAATCTTACATTTTGCATTCACTAACCCTAATCCTTATGCAACTTAGCCTCCAATCATGACAGATTCCCATATTTGACCCTTTCTTCATTATTTGGGTGTCTAGCGTCTCACAAGACATTGACATGCTACGCTGAGAGCCCTTCAATCTGTCAATCCATTGGCATATCTCTTCAACTCCCTCCTTATATATGCTCCCTGCATTTATATGTCTACTTCCCTCCAAGGAAGTTTTTAATAAAGTTGTCAAAGATGAAATATTATACCAACATATCTCACTCATTTGAACCTCTTCCTTGCATCCTCAGCCTGAAGTGGCCCTTGTGCTAAGCACTTTTTACAAACCATGGACAGGTGCCATTGTTCAACCTTGCTACCCCCAACAACATTGTTCACACAATTTAGGGATACCACTTATCATGTTGAGGATGCAACTACATATAATCAATTTGAAATTGATCACAAAATTCACCTTAATAAATTACATATTATTCTTTTAAGTAGGTGGTCACTAAGGAGCACTTCATCTTCAAGCACCCAATCTACTATGAGATTCAAGGAAAGCACTTATATATTTTTAGACAGATGGATCTTTATCCACCTTTTTTTACTACACTGATTAAATGGCCCTTCTCCTTCAACTAGTTGTCATTTTCAAGCATAGGATAGGACCCCTAGACTTAATAGGTTGGTTGTCTCCTTTAATCCCAACATCACACAATTATGGAAACTAAGTACCCATTACATGCTACCAATTCATGTACAAAGAGAGAAAGAGACATGAGACAACATGCATCCTTGAATACCACCACTTGGGAACCCCAATATTTTTAATCTCATTCTAGGCATCATGCAAATGCTTCATTTTGACACAGAGAACCTTCTAAACCCCTATGGCCCACAATCAAGATTGTCAAGGAAACAAGCATTATTCGTTTCTTCTTTACCACTAGACATTCCTTAAGATTAAACATAAAGAGAAATTATAGGGAGAATACCATGTTTCCTACTATAAATACAAAGCCATCATACACAATTACCCTTAATCATTTTTTGATGGAGATTATCCCCTCTTCCATTGGTCAACAAGATGTGGTCAACTCCTCTCTATTAAGATGCTAGAGCCGATTGATTTCAGATGATCAAATTAATTAATCAAAAGCAGAAACTGTACATAAGGAGATTTACAAAGCAAGATCCAATAATCACAGTTACGTGATTATAGACATAACAGAAAGAAATCAGATAATCACGGATACGTGATTAGACATATCTGAAAGAAAAGAGAAGCATTAAAAAGGAACTACATCTAGTTCTAATACCCTCCCTTAATGCTTAATCTATCAATTACACCAAGATGCCCCCTAAATCTAACAAACTTATCCGGGCTCAAAGACTTGGTGAGAATATCAGCAATCTAATCATCTGTCGAAACATACTGCAATGCTATGGATCCGTCTTCAACAAGCTGGCGAATGAAGTGACAATGAAGATCAACATGCTTTGTCTGTTCATGGAAGACTGGATTCTTGGCAAGTTTCAGCACCCCTTGATTGTCGCAATATAAGGGAGATGGTCCTGCTTGAGACATTTGCATGTCCGTGAGCATCCTTTGAAGCCAAACTGCCTCACAAGCTTCTTTAACAGCTCCTCGATATTCTGCTTCAGTTGAGAAGAGAGCCACTGCCTGCTGCTTCTTGTTGGTCCACGTAACTACACCTGTACCCAAACTGAATACATAGCTTGAAGTAGACTTCCTGTCATCAACAGAACCTACCCAATCTGAGTCTGTCTAACCAATCAGCTTTGGATCTTTGCACCTCCCATATAAAATGCCAAGGTCAGAAGTGCCTTTCACATATCTCAGCACACGCTTCGTTGCAACCCAATGTTCAGCTTTAGGGGCTAACATGAAGTGAGAGATGTAGCTCACTGCAAAGCTAAGGTCAGGTCTAGTGGCAGCGAGATAGATGAGGCTGCCCACAAGTTGCCTAAATTCTGATTCGTTCTCCACGGGTGAATCCAACTGAGCTGATAACTTCAGCCCTTTCTCCATAGGTGTAGATGTTGGTTTGCAATCTGTCATCCGGAACTTGTCCAACAAGCTCTTGGCATACTTTGATTGTGAAATGAAGGTACTACCAATAGACTACCAAACCTCTATACTGAGGCAATAATGGAGGAGTCCCAAATCTGTCATGTCAAATGATTGACTAAGATTATGTTTGATCTCCTCAATCAAATGATTTGAACTGACAGTAATGATTAAGTCATCAACATAGACAACTAGGAACAAGATATCATCACCAGTCCGATTGACATACAGATTAGAGTCAAAAGGACTTCGTTGAAGGCCATGATCAATAAGGTACTGATCAATCTTCATGTACCAAGCTTGTGGTGCTTGCTTAAGGCCGTAGAGTGCTTTCACCAGTTTGCATACCTGGTGTTCTTTACCAGCAACCTTGAAACCAGGAGGTTGTGTCATGTAAACTTCTTCCTGCAAATTACCATTGAGGAAGGCACTTGTTACGTCCATTTGATGGACTTTCCATCCAAACTGAGTTGCTATCGAGAGGACAAGAAAAATGGTACTCATCTTGGTTGTAGGAGCAAAAGTCTCCTCATAATCAATGCCCTCTTGCTGTGAAAACCCTTTGGCTACCAACCTAGCCTTGTATTTATCAAGGGTTCCATCAGCCTTATACTTAACCTTATAAACCCATTTGCAGCCTATGGATTTCTTCCCATGCGGAAGATCTGAAAGCTCCCAAGTGTGATTCTGCATGAGACTATGATGTTCAGCTGTCATAGCTTGTTCCCACTTAGGTGTGCCTTTAGCCTCCGTATATGTATAAGGCTCGAAAATGCTATGAAGGTTGGCCATAAGAGCAAAATTCATTGTATTTTGTTGTTTGCTCTTATTCCAAGCAGATCTACCCTCTAGTAACTCATCATCATGAAGAGCAGCAATCGTCGAAGCCCACCATTTAGGTTGTAGAGTAGATGAACCAATATCAGAATTAGGAGGAACAACCTCTACTGGATCAGCTGGAACTGACATATCTGGAAGAACATCCAAATCGTGTTGAATAGGGACCGATGGTGGAAACGGCTATTGAGGTACCTGCACCTCTACAGAATCCCTCCCATACAGTGGACCAAGTCGAAGATAAACACTCAAATCATAATCTTTTTGAGGCTGATCCTCAAAACAAACAGGAGAAGACTGATAGAAGAGCCCACCACTCTCATCAACC
Organism: Sequoia sempervirens; assembly: GCA_007258455.2. Taxonomy (NCBI): domain Eukaryota; kingdom Viridiplantae; phylum Streptophyta; class Pinopsida; order Cupressales; family Cupressaceae; genus Sequoia; species Sequoia sempervirens. The sequence continues at coordinate 32,419 of VDFB02326534.1, forward strand.
ACGACATCACGACTGAAGATTAGACGATCAGTGTCTATAACTATCAGTCTATATGCCTTATGGTTCTCACTATAACCTGTAAACATGAGTTTCTGGCTCTTGGAATCCAACTTAGTGAGTTGAGCATCAGGAATCCAAACATGAGTTGTGGAGCAAAAAACCTTTAGGTGACTAATGTTCAGCTTATGTCCAGACCAAGCTTCTTCAGGAGTCATCTTCTTCACAACATGAGTAGGAGATTTGTTCAAAAGATAAACAGTAGTATACACTGCTTCAGCCCAGAACTTCTTAGGAACATGTCTATGTTCCAACATAGAATGTGCCATTTCTGTAATGGTGCGATTGCGACGCTCGACTACACCATTCTGCTGAGGGGTGTAAGGCGTGGTGAATTGGCGCTTTATGCCATGTGCAGCACAGAATGTGGAGAAATCTTTGGAACACAATTCCCCTCCATTGTCAAACCTGAGAGTAATAATAGAAGAACCAGACTCTTTTTCCACCAAGGCCTTAAATTGCTAAAATATGCTAAACACCTCTGATTTAAGCTTCAAAAAATACACCCACATCTTTATGCTGAAATCATCAACAAAAAGAAAAAATACCTGGATCCAGTGACGCAGGGTGTGTGCATTGGACCACATACATCAGTGTGGACCAACTGTAAAACCCTTGAAGCCCGCCATGAGTCGCCATCGGAGAAAGGAGTCCAATGTTGCTTTCCTACCTGACAAGCCTCGCAAACTCCATGAGTTTGAGTCTGAATCGCAGGTAGACCACCAACAAGATCATCTCATGATAACTGAGAGAGATAGTTCATCTTCAGGTGCCCATAACGCTGATGCTAGAGACTGCTAATAGAAGTGCTCCTGGCTTCCATAGCGTGCTCTTGAGAATCAACAAGTCTATAAAGACCATGATCCTCAAGTCCCTGAATGATGGTAGTTTGTGTCTCTCTGTCAACTATACTGCATGTATGCATACTAAAGATTATGTCCAACTGAGGAGAGTGAGTCATAATCTGACTTACAGAAAGTAAGTTCATCTACATGCCAGGTACAAAGTATACATCGAGAAAAATCAAATTTCGCCCACCAGATTGAATCTAAACGTTACCCTTGCCGACACCAGTATACTTTGCGCCACCTCCAATGATAACTAAATCTCTGAAAGTCGTGTACTAAATGAACCAATCCCGGCGATGCGTGATATGGCGTGAAGCACTAGAGTCAATGTACCAAGTAGAAGAGTTTACAGGATCTATAGGACTCTTTTCCATGAGTGCAAAGAAGGCAGACTCATTTTGCTCAGTGTGCTCTGCACATGTGCTTTCGGTCTAGACTCTCCTTGCTTGCCTTGTTCAGAGGCCAAGCGTTTCCGGCAATCCTTCTTCATGTGGCCAAACTTGTGACAATAATTGCACTGAATATTCTTCGACTTCGAAGAATCTGAAGATTGCCCCTGATTTTGTTGCTAAAAGGACGAAGGCTTGCCCTTATTCTTCTGAAATAACTTTGTCGGGAATGCCTGCATTGAAGAGGATGAAGTGGCACTTGTACCAAACTGTTGTTTCCAACGATCCTGCTGTAGAAGTTTATTGCAAAGATCGGGAAACGTCAGGTCAACATTAGTCGCTATAACGTTGAGCGTCTCAATAAAGTGCTCATACAGATGTGGTAGACTCTTCAGAGTGATCACCACCATATCTTCTTCCTCCATTTTCCGACCAATAGCCTCGAGCTGATCTCGAATGTCCTTGATCCTAGTCAAGTGTGTCTGCAGGGGTGTATTCTCATCCATGACGATGGAAAACAACATGTTCTTCAGAAAGAATGCACAACTCTTATCGGAAGTCTCATGAAGAGCTTTCAGAAGATCCCAAATCTCCTTTGTTGATTTACCTGAAGGAACCTGAGGTAACTGGTCATCAGTGACTAATAACTTTATGAGCATAACGACTTCCCGATTCTGCTCATCAAACTTCACCTAATCCTTATCAACTGTGAGAGGTCGTATCCTGGTACCCAGAACAATATGGTCAAGACATCGATACTCAAATATCATCATCATACGCTACTTCCATGTGTTGTACTTGCGACCGTTGAACTTCTGACTGTTGTCCAACATGATGTTGGTCAAAGAGGCCATGCTTCACGCTTTTTGAGGCACAAAAAAACGAAGATGACGCAAGCAGATAGATGGCACAAAATTCGAGACAACACACCCTGATTCCAAGAAGAAATCTGAACACGGATTTCAAGGCACTAGCAGCTGGTGGATGAAATACGGTTTTCTAGATTGCTGGAAAATATTAGAAAATACTAATATTGAAAATGGAGCGTAGTGGGGCCCACCAAAGGCAGAAAAGAAAAAACCAACTGCTTCAGAAAAGACAAAATAGCCAAATTCTGATGAAAGTGGAAGAAAATTGCCTCCAGCACAGATAGCAAAGACGGAAAGTCTCACACGTCACACAAAGTTGTCGCCTATAGACAGAAACATAAAAGACGACTTCTACACAGATTCTCACACTACAACAAAATGCTTGACGGGAGCGCTCAAGACACAAAGAACACGCGCCAACGCGGAAGAGAGAGATGTGAACACCCAAACACAAATCATGCCAACACGGAAGGGATGGATGTGAACACCCGAATATGGATCACTCCCGCGAAGACCAGACAGGAACAGAAGTCGAGCAACACACAAATGACTCACAAGCAAGTCGCACAGGCACAGATGATTAGGAAGGAGTGCTTGCATTGAAACTTTTGTCGAAAAGATAATCTCACGCGAATGAACAAAATCGCGTCTTCAGGAGATATCACGATCAACGCATGAACAAGAGAAATCCCGATCAAAGGTCGCGCACCATTTAAAAGCAGGAGATCGGAGATGATGCACACGAAGCCAACTCAACTAGAAACGGAAAAAAAATCACGTAAATAGCAAACTCCAAATAGAAGTCACATGCGGAAGTCTTCAGGCAAACTACACAAAGAGAATCTCCATGAGGAGAATCTTGGGAGGTCGCATCACAAGGAGAAGACAGGAGAAACGCACACAAGAACCAGAGAGAACGGATTGCCGAGAAAAATCACGATAACTAGATATCACGAAGAAATCACGAAAAGACCACGGGAATGATTAAAATCATTTCACACGAATGATCTTCATGCAAAGACAAAGCCGACACACAAAGAAATTGTCAAACACTCATGCGCACGCACAGACAAGATGAATTCTCGAACAAAGAGAAAAAAAAAATTACTCTTGATCGATTATACACTGCTCTGATACCATACTAAGATGCTAGAGCAGATTGATTTCAGATGATCAAATTAATTAATCAAAAGCAGAAACTGTACATAAGGAGATTTACAAAGCAAGATCCAATAATCACGGTTACATTATTATAGACATAACAGAAAGAAATCAGATAATCACGGATACGTGATTAGACATAACTGAAAGAAAAGAGAAGCATTAAAAAGGAACTACGTCTAGTTCTAATACTCTCAGCCAAGCCTTGCTGCACACCTAACAACATTTTCTTTCATTATTTCTCACACATTTTGATCTTCCCTCACCTATATGCTTCATTGCTTTTTTGTGGGTTCTCCCTTTGCTTTCACCTTTGCATTTTCATTTTGTCACTTACCCTAGACCTTCTCTTTTGTAGTCACTTACACTTTCAAGTTCCATTAATATAGGTTCTTTTACTTTTTCAAAGACTACATATTAACTATTGGTAGAAATATCTTAATGCCACCATAGACTACTCTATAAAGCCCCAATGATCCAAGCCATTTCTTCAAGAAACAGCCTCTCCTCTCCTTCCCCTTTCTCCTGAAGAGAATATTTTCAAATTCTATACACTATTACTCAATGACTTTCCTATTAAGAGTTTCCAATCATAATACGCCAACATAGTCTACAATATTTTACTATATATTTCTTTACTAGCAATATTAGACTTTGTTCATACCAACAGTCTACTTATATTTCACATATATTTCCAATTATGTCAGAGCTTTCTGGACACGTGTATGTGTGTGTGTACAGAGAGAGTGAAAGGCATCCTGCCTAACACACCAAATGCATACCCTCATCTAAAAACCCCAGAAGAATATGCAAATGTTTAGTAATTTTCGCTCAAATGATTACCAAATATGGTTAGTAGCCTTTGTTGAACTCCTTATCACTAATGTTATGTACTTTCATGTCTTGCTGACCATTTTGATCATCTGCAAACAATATTATTTCTCTCATAAGCATTAATATAACAAACATGCACAAGCCTTAATATCTTACAAGGAATAGTCAATTATTTCTTTCATTCTTATTCTAAACCTTAATAGCAAAAGCACGTGACTTAAAATCTTTAAAAAAATGGATATATAATTAGAGGTATGCATGCACATTTTGTAGTTTTTATAATTGAAATATGATAATATGTTCACTAAGACTCTGCTAGACACTAAACTGCAACTTCTATATTACCTAAAGCTCAAGATTTCTATATGAAAAACTAATTCAGTTTCTATATTTCCATCTCTGTAAACAAAACAAAATCAAATGCACCTACTTCATTATTGTGTTATTTGCAATTGAACTTTGACATCCCAAAAAACTTAGTAAAACTTTAACATTACATTTATTCCTGCAAATGCACAGAGAGAGAGAGAGAGAGTTACCTATGAAAGAAGTTAAAAAATGCACTGCATAGATCAGCATCAGACCTTCCGTAGGCCCATTTATTTCCGGAAGTATAAGGGTGTTGGTAAAAAAACTGGCACATAAAAGACCACTCAAATTAAAAATGCTATAAGGCAACAACAAACAATATTACATAGACATGGCCTAGAAGAACTTCATAAAAGTTCTCTATGAGCTTAATACTAGTACAATTTGATAGGCACAGGCCCCATCTCTAATTAAACAAGGAAACATGACAATGATCTGATTAATGGAAATGCACCCCACAAATCCTTGACTTTAATTTTTGAAAACAGAACATTCCCTATATTGGCGACTCGAGAACACAAAACTAATAGTTTCATATGCTGGATTTATCATCTATTTGAGTACCAAACAACAGACAGATATAATTGGTCTATAAAATTTATAATGCTCGGTGATTCTTGTCAAAGTGCAAGACTATTATAATGTTATTAATTGAAAATTCTTAAAATCCTAGAGCTAACACTAATTTTGAACAATTCAAATAAAACCATCTGCCAAGACCCATAAAAATTATAATCATCATTGATAATTATAGCAGTGATTCACAAAGAAATCCAATAAAAATATAACTAAATGAAAAAATCCTTCACAATCATAAGAAATCAAGCTGTCAATCTCATTTTTATTATCCATAACAAGATGCTATTCTGTTCAAAAAGTAATGTTACTATAAATCTTTAGAAAAACATCTAATAACTAAAGGTGCAACAATATCAGGCAATGCTAAATTGCAAAACCTTTTATGCAAAACAAATCAATGCTAAAAATGATACTCGCAACTACATTTGTTAAACAAGTTTAGTAGGAACATAATTCATCAGCAACAACAAGACCATGGAGTAACAATAATAGTTGTGTTAACTCTTGAATTTATAACTCTTTGATCCATAAACTGGGGTTGATATTTGTAGTGGCCAGCCTACTTTTTTTGTATTTTTTGAAAGATAAATTAAAGCAACTAACAATAATATTCAGAAATAAATACTTTTGACACACCTACAAATTTAAAAGACTGTTTTCATTCTTTTTTGCTGTTCAAAAACTGAATACAAGAAATAAAGAGTTTACTCAATCACCCGGATGATTTAAACATTTAAATAACAATTTCTTCACATACCCATGTGCTGCAAATTGTTACAGGTCTGAGAAAATTTTATAACAACAGGTCTGAGTCTCTAAATAAGTGCAGCAAACTCCCATATAATCTTTTCAACAACTCCAGTGGCTGCAAGATGGATTAGGGAGGTCTAGGCGCCACCAATGATGGTCAAAATAAGTCTCCAAACTAGGCGTCCCACCTCATACAACTCTCACGCCCCCTGCTGGTCTGTCTGGTACGGCTATGGACAGCAGAAGAACTTCAGCAAATTAGTGCTTGCAAACTAGTCTCAACCTCCAGTACTCACGCTTCTCTAAGACCCTTTCAATTCAGCTCCAAGTCAATGAAAAGCTTCAGCAATCCCTTGTGAAAAGGGCAAATGGTATGGCCAGCTTATGAGGAAAGTCACAGCCAGCATAGACATTCATTCATCCTTCAAAATATATAAAATTTGTCTTGTTCCCTCTTCACATTCCATCAACAAGTCTGAGATAATGCATTCAAACCCTAGCAACAGCTGTAAATCCCTCTATTGAAGCCCAAATGTAGTTCCTATGTGAAACGACCTGTAAATCCACCAAGAAAGATCTTTCACTTTCAAAAAGGATGTCCTCTATGAAGGTTTTTGTCCTCACAAAGCCTTTGAAAGAACATTGTTCAACTTGCAATACTTCTTCATTAAAATTCTAAAGCATGAGTTTCAAATGAGCTCCAAAAGTTCTTTTATTTCTCTCCTCAATTCCCACGCCCAGCTTTGGGAATTTAATATTTACTTTATTTAATAAAAACCCCTTAGGTCTCCCATGTAAGCGTCCCCCTTTTTAAAACAACTTAAATTTACTTCTTTTTTTATCCCCTAGATGCCACTTTATAAAGTCACTTAAAATAATTTAAATTTACGTTAAGTTAAATATTTAATTTAACTTATAACATTAACATTATTTAAAATAAGTCCCTTGACCATTAAATATCACCAAATAATCATTAAATGCAATATCTAACCAAGCCAAGGGAAAACTGATGTCAAGGGACCAAATCGATGTTGAGGAGGTGACTTACTAACAATAGTAAAATCAGACCAAGTGCCTGAAAATGCTCCAAAAAGTGTCAGTAGGAATCTCCTGACGTACTGAACTCACTACAACACACAAAAAATGCCAAATGGGTTGAACAACACGATCTCCAAAATCTAAGTCCCCTAACCAATCCGCATTAGCCTACAAGTGCCCGAGGAATAGGCTAATTGTCTCCAACGGTCAACTGCATAGGAAGGGGGCATTACAATTCTTCCTCCCCAAGCAATTGCAACTCTGGATGTTGTAATATTTGTTCACTCTCCCATGTCGCATCCTCAACTGGTGGGTTCGTCCATTTAACCAGATATTCCTTAATAGACCTTCTCCATAGAGTACGCTCCCTAACATCAATGATAGCCTCAGGAATCAAAATCAACTTCCTCTCCTCATCTAACGGTGGCAACTCTGAGGAAGGAACCACATTGTTGATCGAGTGCCTTTTAGAGGCGTGACACATGGAACACATTGTGTACTCTACTACTTGTCGATAACTCCAGCTCACAAGCCACTTCTCAAATCATCTTGGAGATTTTGAAAGGACCATAAATCCAAGGCTTAAGCTTCTCCGACCCACTCTTTTTAAGCGTGGACTGCTTATAGGTATGTACTCTTAGGTATACCATGTCACCCACCTCAAAACTATGTTTTGTGCGATGGTGATCAACGTAAATCTTTTGCTGATTTTGTGCATGTTGCAAGTTTCCTTTCAGGGATTTCTTTATATCTTGACTTTCCTGTAACAAATCCTTGGCCTTAAGCACTTTGTTGTCCCCAAAAAGCATATCAATGAAGCTTGGAGCTTCATACTCATACAATACCATGAACGATGACATCCTAATGGACATGTGGTAAGTGGAGGTATAACAGTACTCACCAAGATGTTACCATTTTACCCATTCCTTTTGCTTCCCTGAGATATAGTTTTTGAGGTACCCTTCCACCCACTTGTTTACTATTTATGTCTACCCATCAATCTATAGGTGATAACTGGTACTAGGAGTAAGTTCAATCACACTCAACCTGAAAGTTCTTGCCAAAAAAGACTTAGGAACTTGCTGTCCCTATCACTTACTATACTCCTAGGCATCCCATGAAGTCTAAATATCTCTTTGAAAAATGCATCAACCAACTGTGTTGTATATGCTGCTGAAATGGCAAAGAAATTGGCAAACTTTGTTAGTCTATCAACAACAACATATACACAATCCTTACCCTAAACCTTCAATAGCCCGATGATGAAGTCCATAGAAATGCAATCCCATTTTTTATTGAGAATAAGCAGGGGCTGTAATAATCCAACTGAATAAGTGTGCTCATTCTTGTTTTGTTGTCACATGGGACACTCCCTAACATACTTAAGGACTTTCATTTTTTAGTCCTTTCCAAGTGAATCTCTCCCAGATCTACCTGTATGTTTTGAAAAAACTTGGGTGTCCAGCCATGGGTGCATCATGGAGAGTTCTCAAAACCTTCACCTTAAGTTTTGAATTAGGTACTAAGTAAATTCTCTCTTTGTACAAGATTGGTTCATTGGTCACCTTGTAACTGTCATCCTGTATGGTGCCCTCAATAATACTTGTAGTCCAAGAGTCCTTAGCATATTCTTAAAATCAACTCTCTCCAATCAATAGTAATCTCTACTAATGAACACAAATTAGGCCTCCTGGATAGGGCATCTACAACAACATTTCTCTTCCCCTTGACATACACAATGTCAAAGTCATATGCCTAAAGCTTGCTCATCCATTTTTGCTGTTTGTCATTAAGGTCCTTTTGACTCGGAAGTACTTGAGACCATTATGGTCAATTTTGACAATGATTTTCCCTCCCACAAGATAGGGTCTGAACTTGGCCAAAGCATGCATAATGGCCAACATCTCCTTATCATATATTGAATAACTCCTCTCAACACCCCTTAACTTCTTGCTCTCAAAAGCAATCGGATGCTTATCCTACATCAAGACAGCACCTATTCCCTCTCCAGAAGCATTGCTCTCCAACTCAAAAGGCTTGGAGAAGTCAGTAATAGCTAACATTGGGCAAGTACACATAAAGTGTTTGAAGTGATCAAAGCATTGTTGTGTTGCATCTAACCAAGCAAAAGCTCCCTTTTTAGTCAACTCTATAAGCGGAGCTGCTACTTGTGAAAAGCCCTTAACAATCTTTTGTCAAATCCGCATAACCCAAAAAATCCCTTAAACAGTGAGAGATTGATGGGTGGTGGCCAATCCATGATTGCTTTGATCTTATCGGGATCCACTTTAACACCCTTAGAACTAATGATGTTGCCAAGGTAAAGAAGCTTTGTCATATCAAAATCACACTTAGTCCTTGGCATACAATGATTCCTCCCCTAGGATGCTCAACACCTCCTCAAGGTGCCTCATATGTTTGTCCCAAGTCTTGCTAAAAACCAAAATATCATCAAACAAAATGAGAGCAAACTTTCTAAGCTGCTTTCTGAATAATCTGTTCATACAAGATTGGAAAGTAGCTAGTGCATTGGTTAATCCAAAAGGCATCACCAAAAACTCAAAGTGACTAAAGTCACACGTGAATGCAGTCTTGTCCATATCTGCCTCTCTGACACAAATCTGATCATACTATGACCTCGCCAATTTTGGAGAAGTAGCAAGCACCATGCAACTAATCTATAAGCTCATCAATGTGAGGGATGGGATACCTATTCTTTATTGTTTTCTTATTTAGTGCCCTGTAATCAATGCACATGTGCATTGTTCCATCCTTTTTCTTAACTAGCACTACAAAGGAGGCAAAGGGACTCTTGTTGGATCTTATGTGTCCCATATCAAGCAACTCTTTGATCGCCTTTTCAATTTCATCTTTATGCCTCTTCGAATGTTTGTATAGTGTGGTAATCACTAGTTTGGCACCCTCCTCTAGCTCAATGACATGCTTAATCCCTCTCTCTGAAGGTCTCCCAAAAGGTATACTACCGATCACTTTGTTGTGCTTAGCAAGTCAAAACATCTAGATGATCTCCTTTTATTGCTTTGTAACTGTAGGCATAAGGATACACTCTCCTGCCCACTCTACTTGTTCATGCTTGATTAATCTCTACATTCTGTTGAAGGAAATTACTCTAGTTTCCCCATCCAACGTGTCTCTCAGCACTATTCTCTTACCCTTTGATTCAACCCTCATCTCCATAGTGTTTAAGTTCATGGTGAACTCTCCAAGTGTACGCATCCATTGCATACCTAGAACCTCATCTCTCTTATAATCACCACATAGAAATCATCCTTCAACTCATACTCCCCCAACTGTATGCTCAAGTAGGGAATTTTGTGTGTGCAAGTGAGGGTAAACCCATCAACAACCATCACCTTAAATCCTTCAAAAAAAATTATTTTAATTCCCTTCTTAGCAACAAGCCATTCATCGATGAAGTTGCGTGTAGCACTTGTATCAATGAGAGCAATTATTCACTGCCAACAAAGTACTCCCCTAACCTTGAATGATCCAACTTTCTAGAAGCTAGAAAGTTGGGCAATGGAACCATCACATCCATGCTCCTTTTTTGTCTCTTATGTTGAGCTTTCTCCATCACTACTCTCCAATTCAGTGAGTTGATCTGAATTTTCTGATGTTATTTCATCTGCTGAAAAGTACTCAATCTGCTTCACCTTTGCTTTAATAGCACACTTGTGCGATGGGTCCCAAGGCTCTCTACAGGGGAAACATAATTTCTTTCCTCTAAGCTCATTCATTTGATCACTATCCAACTTGTTTGACACATTTTTGGACTGATTTGAATCTTTCGGAAAATGTCACTTATCCTTGTCCTTTTTATGTAAGGATCCCTTAGACTAAAATTTACTTCTAGATGTGGAGGATTCCATGTCCCTTGCCCTTTTGATGGCATCCAACCTCTCAATGGATCTAAAAGCCCATCCATGAACAAGACAATCTCCTTTTCTGAAATGTTTGTTACTAGCACGGATAACCTCTAAAAATCAACAATGTAAGCATCAACTGAACCCCATTGCTTAAGTTGTGCCAACTCCTTAAAATGCAGTTTTGGAACTTTCTTGTCAAATCTATCAATTAACCTCTCTATAAACTTTGCATAGGAGTCAATCCGATCATGACCCAAGGTGATCATTTCGTGATGCCACCACTCACGAGCACTACCATCTAAGTGTATAACAGCATATTTAATGGCCTAATCTTCTTGCATTGGGTTGAGCTGAAAGTAAGTGTCTAGTTTTTGAACCCATGCTTTGGTTGTAGTTTTCCCTGAAACATCATAGTATGGAATGGATAATTTTCCCACTTTTCTCTACAAGTCCTAGTTATCTTGTCTACCACCTCTATTGGGCCTATGTTTCATTCTGATATCCATCTAGTCATGGAAGGACATTTCAGCTTGGAACTCAATATCGGAAGTCCTCCAATCGTGCAAAATCTGATCCTGTAACTCATATTGTGTGGGTTCATTTTCAATTTGAATGTTATTTCTTGGAAGAAAGTTAGGCATTGGGGATCTAGAGTTGGCTGTTGTAATTCTACTACGCTGATTTGTAGCCCTGTTATTCACCAAATCATCCTCATTTTCATTGTTTCTTTCATGTCCATTGTTTCCACCATTGTTATTATTATTGTTATTGTTGTTATTATTGGTGTTACCCAACACATGTTGTCATTAAAGCCACCATCTGAGCTATATTCTACTCTAACTCCCAATGCCCTCTAGCAAGATCATTAAGAATATCCCCCGTACTTGGTTCTGCTTGATCTTTAAGATCTCTATCACCCATATTTACTTCCACTCTTTCAACTCCCTCAAACAAATCTGTTTCCAGTGGGTTCTCACTGTTAGAGTTTAATTTGTTTCTTCTCAAATTATAATGAGTAAAAGGTGGTTGTGTAATGTCCCCACCTAGCCTCTGATGTAGTGGACATTACCTCTAGCCAATTCCCGAGTTCCTATTGGCTAGGTGGTTCAATTAAAGGACTCGGTTCCAATTTGGGCTTATCGTTTGCCGAGGGACTTTCTATTTTTAGCAGGGCCAGTTGGATGCTCACTGCCGACAGTGAGCCTTCGTGCATTTCAGTTACTCTCCAATTTGAGACTTTCGACGGTGATTTACTATTTTTAGCATTTACTAAAAATAGTAAGTCTATTTTCGAAACACTAGACCAGGTCAGGCTTGTCAATGCAACATATTTAGATGATAAAGTCACATCGAGAAAATTATTTTAATATTTGATTATTGCCTTGGAATGTGTGCTTATTAAAGTGACTTTATATTTTAAAATTTTAAAAAGGGGACATAAGGGGAACATTTTATAAAGTGACCTTGGACGCCTAGTAACATCACTTTAAGTTGTTTTTAAAATATCATACTTTAATATTTGAATGGGCGCCCAAGGAAGGAGGCAAAAAGTATTAAAATTAAATTTAAATCAAAAGCTGTTTGAGAATGGCGTTGGAAATTAGGGTCGCTAGAAGCCCTAAATAGAGGCTTGAGATAAAAGACATTTTGGAGACTCATTTCTCTATGGTGAGTTTGAGAAAATACAGGGATATGCTGCTAGTTTGAAGCCAGAGTTGCAAGACGGAATTTGGGGACAACAAACCTCTTATTCTAAGACTAGCCCCGGCAATGAAAGACCTTGCTCAAGCTGGTGTTGGGTGATTTCAACCAAAGATCACAACTGTGCTTTCAAGATGAAGATTTATCAATATTTTTGAGTGGTTTTCAGTTAGTTTTTGAGTGTGTGCTAGTTTGGTGTGGTGTGATTTCTCTTTCAATTTTGGTGAGTTATTTACAGTTTCAGGAGACTTCATTGTTGAACCTAGGAATCATATTTATGCTCATATTTCTAAAATGAAGAGGGGTTTCGAAATGGGTACTTGACCCATCTATTCTTCTTGCTAGGGCGACCATTTCAAGCTTTGATTTGGATTTTTTAGTGAAGATTTCAATTTATTGAAGAAAATCGCCCCTCCTTGGTGGTACGGCCTCCTGGGGTTTAGTGTGATGGGTTTAATGAGTTGAAAAGAGACATTATCTGTTGTTTTGGAGACCCTTTTTCCTGCTCTTAGATGCCATACAGTGTGGGCACAGCGCTTGGTGACTTGGGGTGGAGCATAGCTTTCAAGAGGGTCATC
>VDFB02326535.1:0-26877 GCA_007258455.2 Sequoia sempervirens
TGGATTGCATTCCTTAGCACCATTTCAGACCCTGCCATACTTAACCCGATTTGCCTTAGTGGAATGCCTTCAGCCCATACTTTTGGCACTACTCCTAGTTGCGCCTCCAACTGACTTGTGGGAGTCCAACCCTCCTTTCACTCCAGGACTTAGTCCTCCTTGAACTCATCCCAAATCACCCTAGTCTGAATAGGTTTGCGGAGCTACCAATGTCAAATCCAGGTTGACTATCTTGTGCAATTCCCATTCTCTATAGCTGGAAAAGTCTTTCAAAGACTTGGCACCTGGCATAGCAACCTACTCAGTTGACACCTTCACACCTCTAGCCAATGGATATGCCTCCTCACTTCCTCCACTTGACCCAGACTCAAATTCTCCTTGAAGACCCATTTGTGACTTCTCTTCGAGCCCAAACATTTGCTCATGACATATACTGCTGAAACAGTCACTTCAAAACTTCATCTAAAATACTTCCTATTACTCCTACACAAAACAACTTCACACAGCTTGATATGACTCAGACACAACTTCACATAAATGAACAATTGCATATACTTGTGCTAAATAAAACTGGTCACACTCATAAAACAATCATGAAATACTTCAGAACACAATCTGCTCAATATCTCAATACATTTGGCCACTGCACAACCTCAGATAAATGCCTTAGAAATTTTAAGCTCGTGATAACTCAGACGTGTATCTCAAAGCTTCGATGCAATGTCTACTAAACTCAGCCCGTTCAAACTTTTTGCTTATGCACCAAAACTCCATCAATAGATGATATTGATGATTCCTTTTAATAAACATAGCACAACTTTCACCCCTAAAGTTGTTTCAAGTTTCAACAAAGAGATACCTGATGCTAATAATAATGTACTCAGCATGCCTCCATTTTCGAATAGACAATGTTACGAGCAGCTTCATTCAACGTGTATGATTTTTCATTCTTCATATCCTCTTCAAACGTACAATTTCTATTTGCATTCAGATTCAGCAGCTATATGGTGGCTTCAACAACAACTTTGACAATTTCAGCGATCTCCTTAATTGCAGCAAGACAACCTTCACATTCAGACAGGCGACAAACTAGCGATCTTCTCATCTTCACAAATCGATCTCCTTCCGATCGGCAGGGGCAGCTTTAATGAAACTTGCAAGACCTTGATTCAAGTAGCTTTTCATTGACACAAAGACATTCAAAACCTCCCTCAATCTGCTCTTAACTTTGACCTTTATGTGCCAAGTTGCTTCTTGGCTTTCCTCTATTATTGATCTCCTTTGCAATATTTCTCACCGAACCTTTAACTGGCATCTCCTTGATTTCTTCAGACTTAAATCTACGAATTTAGATGGACTCTTCTTGGCTGGCAAGCTACAAATTGCAATAAATCCATAGCTCCTTCTACAAAACCATCGATCAAAAAGGAATGATAGCTTCTAATGTGGATTGTGGCAGCGGCTATGATGCCATTATCTCCTTTTTAACACCTTAGTCGATTAAAAGCTTACAAATCTTGGCGATTAAAACCTGGACTGTGCTTTACTCATCTTGTGGCGGTTATAATATTGGGCGATCTAGACTGAACCTCTAAACAATGATCTCCTTCTTGACTGTGACTTGATTTTCTCCTTGTGCAGCATCTTCTCTAGGCAGTTTAAACACAATCTGCATTCAAAAAAATAATGATCTGTATTTCAGATAAACATAGACTTCTATACTTGCGATTCTCCAACGGCTACTAATAACTGCCTTGTCTTTTCTGCAGCGATTCCATCAAATTTGCAATACATCAACTTCTTAAAAAAAATGCCTCTTTGTTCTGCATAGCGAACTTGTGATGGCTCCTCCTGCTTTGACTACTATTACTTTTTTTTTTTAAATCTGTGATCCTTCTACACATCAGCTATGGCTGACTTGATAAAGGCATAATCTCCCTCAACCTTCGGTGTCTTCTCCTTTAACCTGCTCTGATATCATGTTACTTTTTAGATCAGAAATGCAAATAAGCAGAAAAATGCAACACAAAGTAGACAACACAGCAATTTATCCTGGAAAATCCCTTCTACACAAGGGAAAAACCCAGCAGCAAATTATTCTCTTATAAATCAGAAATCATAGTGCAGAAGCAGTGTTGTACCCCAAAATTAAAATTTTTGTTACACTTAGACATTTTGAAGAAATGAGTAAAAGTCTTGTTAAATCAATCAAAAAGGTCAAAATTTGGGTGTGCATGTCTTGCATGAGGGGTTAAAGCGCAAAATTTTCAAAATCTAACGATCTGGGTCTGCTAAGAGTAGCCTAATCTACAAAACCCAGATCTTAGTTTTTCATCCCTACATTTTAGGAAAACTGCTATTTTTATAAATTTTCTAAAAATAGTAACGTTTTCTAGGTTTTTTTGGGTTTCTCTTGAAACAGATACTGGCAAAACTTTCTAAAAATAGAAAATTGGTCTGTTAGAGTTCAAACTGATTTTGATTGGCTCAAAATACGTCCATATCAGGCTGGTGCAGTCAGAATCTCAAAAAGATCAATTTTGCCCTAGTGGGTCTATTCTGCTTTTTCAGAAGCATATCAAGAGCTTTGAGGTCATCAATGGAGGTCAGCCAGCTGCCAGGCGTCAGATTCAACACTCAGGCATTCAACAGAGGGTGAGTTGGTGAGCAAGCATGAAGAACACAGAAGAAGGTAAAAATTGTGAAAATTTTCTAACACTGCTTGTCATGGGCGCCCCAAGAGAGAATAGGCGCCCATCTTTTTAGGGCATTGAAAGTGGAAATTAGGGTTTGAGCCTCCAAAGTTGCTCAATTCTCTTCTAGCTCCATAAAAGAATCCGGCCGGTGCAGTCATGTGGATCAGCCAGTTGCTTTACGGGGATTCAAAATTTTGAGCGAGGGAGGAGTTAAAGCCAGTCGAATGAAAAAGAATGAAAATTATCAAAATTTCACTAAGTCTGGGAACTTTGGGCGCCCCTGGTGAAGAAGGGTGCCCAGCTTTTTGGAGCACCTAACTCAACGGTTAGGGTTTGTGAATATGATCAATCTCTTCGATTATTGACCCGGAAACCCGCCGCGCTTTGTCGAAATCAGGGAGCATTCGACTATCAATCTCCAGTTGGCGGATCAAAGTGGAACCTCTGAAGAACGAACGAAGATGAAAATCAGATGCTGAAAATGGCTAAATCACGGAAGGTTTGAAGGCGGCCCTGGGAAGCCCAAGTTTTCCAAGGCTAAATAGATGTAAGATTTGCGGATGTAGCTCTAGCGGCGTATTGATTTCTTGAGTTGATACCGGGCTCTCAAGCGAGGATATTGACCGCGTCAATCCCGAGTTTGCGGTCGCCCGGATCACGAGAAGCTAAGCGAGAGAGAATTACGATGAGAGCTAAGGTGAGATTCAAAGAGGCCGACATGTGAAGGTGAAAAATATTTAACTTTCTGGTGAGTTTAGAAGCAACGGTAGCCAGAAGCTGAGCCCAAACTCAATTGTTTGATGAAGTTTCTCCCAGGAGACCCCTCTTAATATCTCCTCAGCTTCGCAACGAGCATAACCATAAGTCAATCCGATGCCCGGATCACCAGATTCAACAAGATCATCTATAGAAGAGTTAATGAAGAAATTGAAAATCATAAGAAAATGGCTAACTCTGCCCTTGGACAAAATAGAAATACCTACGGAGAAATAGGCTCACTTGATTCCGAAGAGGTCGGGAAGATGAATTTTTTTAGCGAGGAGGCATGCCTCCATAACAATCTCTCGAGAACAAGTCGGGCTCAAGTGAATCATGTTCAACTTCATCCTTCAGTTAGTCTAAAGCTATTTAGAAATGAGGTCAAAGTAGAGTTTAAAGTTTGTGTGTAATGTTGAAATATCAAAAAAAAAATGACTAACAACGGTGGGCCTAATAAAGAAGAGTAACTTTCTATCCTTAGTGAAATTTGCAAAGATTTTCAAGAAATTTCAAGATTACAGGGATGGGGGCGTCAAGTTCAATGAGCGAGGAGATTTTTAGGGTTTGGGGATGAAAGCAAAGAAACAAAACCCTAATTCAAACCCTAAATCTATTTAACACACCCCTCTCTTCAATGTAATTTTCATTATTTTGCAAGTAGCATTCAAAGGAGAAAGTTGGAGCAACAAGTTTAAAGAATTTTTCATAAATCAAGAACTCATGTTTGCTGGTTATTCATCAATTTTTTAGATCAGCAAGCATAAGGCCTTGCTTTTTCAAGCTTTTTCATCCAGAAGATCAAATTTTTCAAGAAGGCCAAGGTTTTCAATTTTCAGCCATCTGGGTCTTATCACCTCATTCTTCTAAAGAAATTTTCAAGAACTTCATCAAGTTGCAGCAGCTGCTTTTTGCTTTGCATGTCAATGAAATCCTCAGTGCATTCAATTTTCAATCATCTGGGTCCTCTCAAATCAGTCTTCTGAAGAAAACCCATATCACAGCTTTTTCAAGCAAATTTCAAATTTTAGGGTTGGCTGCTTTTTCGATCAGCCATGAATATTTTGCAAATCTAATCAATTGGGTCCATTTCTAATTGTATTCTGAACAAAACCCAGGTGCCGGCTTTTTTTTTGTGAAAAATTGAAGAAATTAGGGTTTTGTTTCTTTCTCGATATAAAATCAAAATTTTCAAAAACAAATGATCACAGGTTGTTTTGCAATGAAATTTTGAGCAAAACCCATATCTCAGAAAAGATTTCAAAAAATTTGTCCGTTGGAGCAAGAAAATCAGCATTCTAAAAATAGTAAGTTGCTCAAAACTTGTCTAAACCTAAGCGAGTTTACAATCATTCTTCAAGGTTTTTGAAATGGAATACACGCCCAATGATTTCAAGATGAAATCAGCTCTCTACCATGATTTTATCAAAACAGCTGAGACGGACTTGCATCACATCAAGCTGGTGTTTGATCTACACACTTTGGAGAGCGCAGGCAACACTTCAATCAGAAACCTGGGACATTCTGGACTCCTTGCAGCAGCGTCTATTCCTATATCAGTTCAGAGTTTCGAGTTAAATGTCGGCCATCAAGCATTACAACGGCTACAAGGGAAATTCAATGGGTTGATGAAATGGTTGATTTTACAGTTTAGGCGACCTGTCCAGCGGTGATGGAGCAGGGGCCGCGTCCCCTCCTAGGCCTAAGCGTCGAGGTGAGGGGCGTCCGAATGGGAGGGCAGCGTCAACGTTCAGCCAGGCGCCACCACCGTATAGCTTCGCCCACTTAGGAGGCTGAAGCGTCCCAGGAGGCACAGAGAGAGGCGTCCCCTCAGATCTCCGAGGGGCGCCGAAATCCAGGACAGCCATTTGCAACATTAAACCTCAATTTTTAAAGATTTTTTTAATAGTCTATTTGTTATGTTCGAACCCTAAGGGCATGTGGGGCCCATCTAAACTCTAACATGCCTTCAAAAGGCCCTCTAATCTTCATTTTTATTCACATTTGCATTTCTACTTGTTTGCTACAGCAAGAAGAAGAAGAGTGAAGGCTGAGGAAAGAGTGATTGGAGTAGTGAAAGGAGTGATTGCAAGTGAAAAAGGAGTGTCAAGGAGCAAGAAGAAGAAGAGGAGGAAGATTCTTCACCTTGTTGAAGAGATTTTTCAAGCAAAAGGTAGGGTTTTTAACTTATTTTTTATTTTATTTTCTGATTTTCAATGTTCTAAGTTCTTTCATTTCTTGTTGTTTCATTTTTTAATTTTTCTTATTTCATTTCTAAATTCTAAATTCTTGTTCCATTTTCTAGTTTCTAAATTAATTTAGAATCTTAGATTTTGTTTTGCAATATAAAATTTGTTGGAAAATTTAAAATATAGAGTTTTATTTTTTAATTTTAAAGTAGGGCATAGGCTGAAACTATGTGTTTATTGAATTTTTTTTCATTTTGTGAAATGCAGTGTCAAAATGAGCTCCCATAGTCATGAAATGAGTGAGCATGAGATGGAAACTGATTCTCATAGTGCAAGCCAATCAGAATATGAACCTGAGCATGAGGATGAGCACAATGAGGGGGGTGAGCAAGGGTCAAATCCAGAAGGGCATACTAGTTCCATAGCTAGTGCACCAGTTTCTACTGATTGCCCTTCCCAGGTTTTGGCAAAGTGGGCTAGGGGTCGTTATGATCCCAAATCTCCTCTCAAACAGTTTGCAACAAGAATAGCAGCCCCAACGTCATCAACTAGTGGTACGAGGAAATGGCAATGCAACATTTGTGGTGATGATTGGTTTGGGAGCATCACCAGAGTTAATGCACACTTCCTCTTTTGGCCAGGAAAGGGTGTGGGAGCATGCGAATTTTTGAAGGACCCTAAAAATTTGAAATACAGAATTGAATTCAACAAGCTTTGGGGTGTTCCAGATGACCTGGCAGTTCCAATGCCTACTACCTTGTCTGGTAGGCAACATATTCAGACTATTCAGCAGATTCAGGAGCAACAAATGCAGACGCAGCCACGTACTTCTACTCCTACATTGCATCAGAGAGCAGGAACATTGTCAGGGTCAGCCTCAAGACCGTCATCCACTTATAGCACTATGGCTGCATCACAACAGGGCAAGGGGAAACGCAAGATGCAAAGTCAGCCTAACCCCATAGCTGATTTATTTAATGTGCACCTGAGGGATCAGATAGATGATTCCATTGGCAGGTTCTTTTTTGCCAATGGAATCCCATTCCATGTAGCTCGATCTCCTTATTATAAGGAGATGATGTCGATGGTGGCGAAGGGAGGACCATCATATGTGCCACCAGGTGAGCACAAATTGAGGACCACGATCTTGGATAACAACTATGCCAAGATCGATTCATTGATGGAGACGATGAGGGCATGTTGGGAGGACTCTGGATGTAGCATAGTTATGGATGGGTGGACGGACATTAGGCATCGTCCACTCATCAATGTTATAGTTACATGTTCAGAGGGGCCATTCTTTCTCAGGGCAGTTGATTGTTCAGGGCATCGAAAAGATGCTGATTTTCAGTTTGAGATCCTTCGGGCAGCTATTGAGGAGATTGGGCCACCAAATGTGGTCCAAGTAGTGACAGATGCAGCACATGTGTGCAGAGCTGCAGGGAGGCTTATAGAGGCATCATACAGACACATTTGGTGGACTCCATGTTGTGTGCATGCCATGAACAATGCACTCAAGGACATGGGGAAGATTGAGTGGATTAGAGGAGTGGTCAGCAATGCTAGAGATGTGCAAATGTATATCTGCAACCACCACACTTCACATGCCATCTTCAGGAGCTTCGCGAAGGAGTTCTTGAAACTAGTTGAGACCAGATATGCATCCTATTTCATTCTTTTGGAGAGAATGCTTGAGTTGCAAGAGCCACTGCAAGTCATGGTTATGGCACAAGAATGGAATCGTTGGGATGGGTCCAGGATAGAGCAGGGGAAGAGGGTGAAGGAGATAGTGAAGAGTGATGCATTTTGGCATGATGCAAAATATATTGTCACCATCATTACACCAGTTGTACATGTCATCAGATATGGGGATGGGGATGCACCTAACCTTGGGGAGGTGTATGAGTGCATTGATTCTATGCTTGGTCAGATGAGGGCAGCTGTGCAAGAGAAGGACCCCACTTTGGCGTTCTACAATGTTTACATTCAGCCTATTATTCAGCGTAGATGGGACAGCCTAAACACTCCCTTGCACATGGCTGCTTATGCATTGAATCCGAAGTGGTACATGCCTAGGCCTGGGAGAGTTACACCGATTCAGGATGATGAGGTGAAGGAAGGGTTCTTCAAATGCATTGATAGGATGTATGATGTTGAAGCTGCTGGCACCATTCGCACTGAGTGGACGAAATTTGCTACTCTTAGGGGTTATAAGGCTGCAGCAAAGGTGGACATAAGAACTATGGCACAGGAGGATCCGATTTTGTGGTGGACTTGTCATGGACCGAAATCACTGACTACCACACTAGCCATTCGTTTGCTGTCCCAGGTTTCTAGTTCTTGAAACCGGAGGCGTCTGCATATAAGCTTCACGTGCACTCTGCCAAGGAATGAACTTACCTCTAAAGGAAGCGAGGCTAGTGGTTAATACACATAGTGCCTTAAGCATTATCAACTGACCCTTGAGGACCGACAATGACCACAAGGAGAAACCAATGGCCAAACCTGATGGGATGTAGAGCCAGAGGAGCCATCACAGATTGATGAGGATGAGGATGCTTCAGATATAGGGTTGGTTGGTGTTCCTTTGGCGGATCTTGACCTTGAGGAGTCCAGTGGTTCTAGTGATGAGGGGTTTGCCGACCTCCCGAGGGATGATTAGAGGCCTCTGCCTCCTTCACTACATTTTGTCATTTTGACATTTTGATTTTGTACTTGTTTTGATATCATATAATCATGCTACTCATTGTAATCATCTTTATAATCAGATATTTTTGATATAATATAATAGAAATCTTCCATTTGCCAATTCAACAATTGTTACATTCTAGTATTGACTATTACTATTCTAATTTCTAATTAGTGAATTTGCATCATTCGATCTTGAAAACTTCAATGTATTCAATGTTCAATGTTCAAATTTAATTTAGTATTTTCAGATTTTGCTATTTTATTTGCCCGTAGTCTTATACATCTTTTCACCTTCGCGACTTAAATTGCCATGTATAGTATATGAAAGCCTTGTACCCGTCCACCACCTCCATTCCCCGCTTGGCATTACCGCGTCCGTTAGGGCCCGCTTTGTACGATCCGGAGCCAGTCCCACGATGCCGACTCCCCGTCCACGGCCCTTACGTTGGAACATAGTGAAAGTGTTTTCCATTCCCCGCCGAAGAACGCAGCAAAGTGTACTGCCATCAAAGGGTGGAGTGTAGGGAAGGATATAGAATGCACAAAGACCTTGACCAACAAGAGGTGGCTATTGAAGTGAATGAAAGAAAAACATAAGACTCTGCCCGAAATTAAAACTACATGATGTCAGTAAAGAGTTTGAAACGACCAATGAATTAGAGATTTCCTTCGATTGATTCACGGATGGTAGAGATTATTTTAATGATTGTTTCCATATTGATGGCAGATACTTTGAACTAGGAACCTAGAACTTACGGCTTTCTAAAAAGCGGATGTGATCAAGCTTTAAAACTAACTCTTCTAGAAGCTTTCTTCCAGCTTTCTTTCTATTCTCAGAACAATTCTTATCCATTCTTTGAGAAAAGAAAGAAGATAAATTGTAATAGTTGGAATTTCTTGCTTTGCCTACTTTTTTAGGTGTTAGATGTTATCTTCTTTCTAGATTTAGAAATAGAAGCTTAGCGGGCAAGCCTAGATTGTATGAAAACAGGGAGATTTTTAGGGTTCCCTACTCTCTCCTTTGCCTATAAATAGAGCCTTTTTGCTCCATTGGTACCGCACTACTTGATTGATATTATGCTTAAATTGTTGAGTCTCAACTTTTAACCCCGACAAAGAAATTTTATTTATTGATGTCGGAGTTCACTTTGTATTTAGAACCGGCGCTAGTGACAGCAAAGCGGCTATTGTACCTTCTATTTGTTATTCAAGTGTTGTTCAATTGTTTTATGATAGCGAATTGTTGAGCCTCTTTTAGCCAACAAGGAGTTGTTGTAATTGTTGTTCTCTTCTGTGTAAGAACAAGTTTTGCAAGCCTCTTTAGTTGCAAGCTCTTGTTCCAGACATGTTTGTAGTAGATTTTGTTGCAGAAGTTTGAGAAATAAAATCATGAGCCTCCTTTGCCTTGGTATAACGTCTCAGATTTTCGTTATTTGTGTTATGCTTTTGTGATCTTAATTTCAGCTTACATTGAAGTGTGTAGATGTATGTTGAGAAAGAGTTCTCTTAAGCCTTTGTCAAAGAATCAACCTTGTTCGACTTTCTAGTTCTCTTGCTCATTAATGACCTAGAGGATTCTGAGAAACATCTTTAAGCTTAAGTTGGATACGTAGTTAGAGTTTGTTATAGGCGAAATCTCATTTCTGACGTTTGTATTTAATAAACCTTGTGCTCTAGCTAATCAAAAGATAGGCAGCAGTTTTAGTTTACTTTCTTTCAACACCATCAGCAAGAGGGAGCTTCCCCTCCTAATTTGAAGAGCAGTTTATCTGTGCATAGCTGTCCATTTCAAATACGCATTCCAGAGGTGCGAATTTAAACGCCAACAAGCAGCACTCAAAATCAGGCCCTAGAAAGGTCGAATATCATACAATAGACCAGCACTTGAAGATAGTGTGAATTCCTTAGTTACAAAGAATATCAACTCTTCTTCTTGAAGCGAATTTGCTCCTCTTGAATGTGAATCTGCTCTTGAAGGAAATCGAATTGAGAATGGAATGAATGACTTGAATTATGTGGAGACTCTCTCTCCATTATATACAAGACTAGGTGAGCTCTCCTCTTGAGCCGACCTAGGAAATGAAATATTTGTTTTATATTTGAAAGGCTGACTTGCCTTGAATAATTATTCTTAGGGAAATACCTCTTGCAGCTACAAAAACACTAACAGTTGTAATCAACTACCTTTCATGAGAATGTGAAAATTGGGAAAAGAAATTTTAATTTATTTGGAATAACTGCAATTACGAATGATTTCTTTATTTAAATATATATGTGAGCAAGTTGATGTGTTATTTTTTTTAAAGGATTCAAAGAATAGTCTAACTCTATTTCTTTACCAAGTGGATGCAGGATTGACAACTCGAAGGAAAGGGAAATATCATCAAGGAGAGGTCACAGTCTTTAAAAGGACCAAATTGCCATCAAGTCACGAGTTTGGTGTAAGGTTGCTAACATGGTAGTCGTAACCTTGGAATATTATCTCACTTAATTAAATAATTATAAAAACAAGTAATTGACTTCAACTTTGGAGTAAGAGCAAAACAAGTCAACTTTATTTGTGCATCATCGTTCTCCTATTGAAGTCATGTATTAAACTCTTAAGCGTACCTTTGGAGTAAGAATGGAATTAAATATTATTGTCAATATTATATAAATTTCTAAGTCGTGGAAAATGTCCATTTGGGTGGGGTGGCGGTAACCCCTCGCCACCTTGTCCATCGTATCTTGTTGAAACGCTAAGAAGGAATGCATGCAAACATTATCTTGGTCTTGGCTCGCCTAGTGATTTAATGTGTCATTCTTCATACTTCTTTCTTTCGTTCGGCATTTTCCTGGAGGGTTGCTTTTTTGTCTGGGTAGCCATGTCGAGCTCCATTCTTTCTTTTATCCATCACTCTTTTCTCAGGGGAGAGGGGAACCAATCTTTATTCTGAGTAAATCCACCACAGTATTTTCTTTCCGAACTGAGAAGGGCCGATATATTTGTTGCCATCATCTATTCGCTGGGAGATTTCACCTGGAGGATTGTTGCATTTCAGTTTTGCAATTACATGCATGTTTATTGTCTTAAAATTGATGAATCGTGCATAATGAATAGTTGTTCTTACATTCAGAGAATCGATGTATAAAGTTGGTGTATTCATTAGAATCATGTTTCGTCTAATGATTTATGATATCGAAATTCTTTGCAAATCTCCATTGTTTTGTCTAGATGAATTATCTCTTCTTAAACCTTCGATCTAGTTGTGGTCACCTCATCTTGCAATCGAGTTTTTCTAAGTCTTCCTCCAACCTATTTTATTTGAAGTTAAATCCATACTTTGTTTCTTAGCTCTCGAATTGAAATTGTACATTAATCTCTTTTCTCTTCCGTGTCAATTAAATGAAATATATATTTAAAACTAAAGTGTGCTTCATCATCGACAAAATCTAACAATCTCTCCTTTAGTGAGTAAAAAATTAACATGTTAATCCTGATTGAAGAGGAATGAAAAATGAGCTGAGTCATTGAAAATATAAACTCAAGAGTCAAGTCTATTCATGTCGAGTAAGGGTGAGAGAGTTGATGGCACGAGAAAGGTGCTAATAATCATTAAATCCTTGGCCAAGGTTATGATGCTTGGAATAAGCAACAATCAGCCATCAAGAATCAGATATACCCTTGGTCAGGACGGTCATTCTAGTTAGGAGAACCTATCGTGAAAGATCGACCAGGGTAGTATAGATTCTTGACACCAAACTCAAATGGCAAGATGGTAATTTGGGAATCCTTTATAGTCTGCACCTCGTGAAGGGTCGTGTTTCTTCAGTTGAAGAAACACGGGAGACCAGTAGGTCTTTGGTTGGGTGGAAAAGCCCTTGATGATGTTTCTTTTCCCCTTGAAGACTGAGTCTTGTTCAAGCATTCCAGCAGGTAGCCTTCAGGCTATACAATCTCTTAACTCTCTCACTTTCTCTTTTTATTTCAAAATAGAATTATTTCATATTGTTTAATTCACTACTGTTAAAATATGTTTTATTCATTTCTTAATTAATGGAATAGTTAGTTCATAACCTACTGTAGTTTCTAGTTATATAAACCGTTAATTGTTCCATTTCAGCTGAAATTGAAAAACTAGAAGTTAGTTATTGAATGATAGAGTAGTTAATGCTCAGATTATTTATCTATCATGTTTGTTAAATGTGTTGAAACTCTCGTTAGGTAAATTAGTTAGTTACTCTTCAGCTGAATCTGGGAGTTAGTTACCATTCTTAAACTGTAGGTATGTTATAGTTACAACGTTGTTTTAAAAGCCAAATATTATGCCTCCTAAAGTGGACGCCAAAATCAAGGGAGACATAAGAAAATTAAAATAATTTTTAATAGCTTATGAGGGGGGCGTGGGATTTTGGAGGGAAAAGAGTTTTCAAACCTAAAGTTGCCCTAATTTCTCTCTCACTTCTATAAAGTATCATTTTCGCTCTCATTCGCTCATCTTCTATTTGGCAATTTAACAGAATGCTACTAGAATGCTTCCAGAGTTCTTTGGTTGCGTGTTGAGGACAAAAACCCTCACTATTTGGAGCTGGTTTTGGTGGTGAAAGATCCACCCTAGCCAAATTGGAGTGGTTCCATCCAGGGATCACATTGTACTTCAACAGAGTTCTGATTTTCAGGGTTTTTGGTGATGATAAGATGAAGATTTTTGTGGTATTTTGATGTGGGTTTGTTGGTGTGAGTGTTGTTTGGTGTTTTGGCTTCTTTGGTGGTGTTTGGAGGCGATTTGTAGGTTGTTTCTGAAGACTGATTGCAATTTCAGAAGTTCTAGAAATTCAGTTTTTACTAGTGGCTGAAGGTCAAAACTTCTCATAGCTTCGTTGGTACTTGGCACATCATTTTGGGTATTAGGGCGTTGGAATCCTCTCATCTTGGCACCCCTTTCCATGCATTCACTTGAAAGGACTGATTTTCTAAGGCCGGTCGCCCTTCCTAGGGAGCCATGTCTTCTTGGGGGTTTTGGATTTTGTGGTCTGCTGATGTATAGACCCAGAATCTGCATTTTTCCGTGTTTGAGTGGCTGCTCTTGAGCATGGAAACCGCTCTTGAGCGTGGAAACCTATATGTTTTCTGGTTATGTTCATATGTGACCAGAGATACAAGTCTTCATGAGTTGGTTCTGCTGGATGTTCAATTCCAGGTCTGATTAATGTTTTATCAGGTCTGAAAATCTCATTTGTAAAGTCTGATTTGAACTGAAACATTATTCTTATCATTTGGTTGTTATTCATTATGGAAAGCTATGTTACTTTATGAGATTTCCTTCTATTTGCAATATTCTATGTGTTGTTATGCATCATGAAAACATTGGAAACAAACAACTAAACACTCAGCAAAAACAATACAATCAGCATACAGAGATTTCAAAAAGAAAAATCAGGGGTGTATGTTACACAATTGTTCAAACATATCATGGAAATACATGTGTAATTCTGCCTATAATCAATATACAGGCAGGCAGTACTTGTGACTGTAAATATCTATAAATTGTGTCTGATACCATTCAGGAGTTATCACTGTAAACACGTTTTGCGTCTAATTTCAATCATATGGGCGGCCAGTCACCATGATTGATATAACTGTGTCTTTTGGATCAAAGGTTTCCCCAGGAAGGCACTTTCACAATACATCTGGTTAACGGTATTTATTCTTTTTAATCCGACATTTCAAGTGACCTAGACTAAAGTAGTCACTCAAACTGTCAGACTAAAAACAAAAACGGCAGTAATTCAGAAGTATTATGAAAATTTATGTATTGTTCTGCCTACTATCATTATGTGGGCGGGGAGTACTTATGACTGTAAGATTGCAAATGTCTCTGAAATTAAGCCCATTACCATTATATAGCAAGCAGTGGTTATGACTGTAAATACATTTTGAACCAAGTTTCAAACATAAATGCGGGCAGTCATTATAACAGTGAATATCCATCTTCGTTGCGTCTAAGGCTTCAGTGCGAAGTCATTTGCACAATAATTCTCGTTAACACAATTTGTCGTTTGTAATCCAACATTGTAGGTCACTCTAGACGCGGATTCAAAACAAAAAATGCGACATTGTGAAATTATATGTACAGCTCTGCCTAGAATAATTAGACGGGCGGGCTCAACTAATGACTCTAAATATCTGTCAAAGTTTCGCCTAATACCTTTATAAGGTGGACATGGGTTACGATAAACAATCTTTTACGAATGTGCCTAACATCGTCATCATATATAATGGCAGTGCAATGAATGCAAATATCTATTTAACTGAGCCCAGTGTCACTACACGGGGCAGGGGCTATGACTGTAAATGCATAAGTACAGCTAATATCATAACGCAGCAGAAAAACAGGAACAGAATAAGAAAAACAGAAATAGACAAGCAGAAATGGGAACAGAAAAATGGGAAGAAGAAACGAAACAAAAATGCTTGACTTGCAAGAGAAATGTTGAGGTAAAAGCAAACCGAAGGACATGGCGAGCAGGCGCAGACAAACGCTGAGAGGGCATGAAACTGCCCTGCGTGCTGACGCACATTGCCATGAGGTTAGCCACCTTCGTCGTTTTAAATAAACCCGCCGTCTCCGTATTTTTTGTAATGCCAGCTAAACTCTTCGTGAAGCAGCTTTATTTTCCTCTGCTTCACCTGTAAATTCACTTGGGGTTTTGCACGAGCATAAACCTTGCGTCAGGATTTTGTGGTTGACGACATAAATCCTACCGTAACATTCTGCTTTCTTAGGTTTGAATAAGTTATTCACCTGGGTGGAATAAATACAGTACTACGATTCTAGTAAGGATTCCAATTTTTATCCACATTCCTCACCGGATTAAAAATATACTTCGTATTACGTTGCCTTTATTCTTTCTTTTGGAGACAGATTATCTGCCCAATATCATGTGACTCAAGCATGGTTATGGTTATGAGAACAATATGTTAGTTAAATAGTTTGTGAGATTATTTTATTAATATGGAATTTTAGTCTTTTTTTGCAATTTAGTTATTGGTTGTTGGTATTTTTCTCGTGGTTTTGTTTTTTTGTAATTAATTTAATTATTCTAATTAATTTAACCAATTCTTAATGTTTTGTTGCTATTGGAAATATTTCATGACTTTGTAATGTTCTTTGATATAGTCGTGTCTTCGCGCCCAATGTTTTTGTCGACGCATGGCGTTTTAACAAGGACATTGTGCATTTACTATTTGCTAATTTTCATTTATTGTGAATAGGTTGAAGTGCAAGCGTCATTAATGGCTTATGGTGTGAAGTTTTAAGTATGTTGAGCAAAGGATTATTGGTGTTGTTTATGGTGAAATATGTGTATGTTGAGAGGGTTTATATCTATCGTATTGGAAGCGACAAAGAAGGTGTTTGTAAGTTCCTATATCTTTTATACTGTCATTTTTGCGTTGTTTATTCATTTGTTCAAATTGTTTGATCAAGGTGAAATCGATGTCTGTTAATCGAATCAATAACTATAGAAACCCATAAAATTATAGGGCGAGTAATTAATTTGAGAACTATTTGGGAAAATGTCTCAAGTAAATGTGGTCTCGGTGATGGAATGCCATGGTAAGCCATAGAGTGCATTTGCACAATTTTCTGTGATACCCAATAATTTTTTTTCTAGTACTAAAAAGTTAGAGGACTAGGTTCTTAGGATTTTGGCTTTCGAATACTTTTAAAGCAGAAGCTATTCAGATTCACAAGAGTTTCAGGGAATATGTATAAATAGCAAATCGGGATGATGGGTGGGAGAGGTAGTGTTAATCGAATCAATAACTATAGGACCCCATATAATTGTAGGGCGAGTAATTAATTTGAGGACTGTTTGGGAAAATGTCTCAAGTAATTTAAAGAAGCAGAAAGTGTTGGGACATTACTGTAATGCTGAAATCTTTTTGCTAGACTAGTATGATCATGTCCATTAAAATTGACTTTATCCAAAGCTTTAGTTATCCACTATAAACATTCATTCAAACAAGCCCAAATGATTAAGGCATTACTGTAATGTTGAATCTATGTGCTAGACACTCTATTTGTAGAATGAACTATACCCAAAGCTTTAGTTATCCACTAAGAACATTCATTTATAGAAGCAGCACATAGTTGACACAACAATGAATGAATTTTAAAAAATCAAACAACTGAATAATCAAACTGAAATTCTAAGAAAGAGTATTATAAACCGTGATATTGCACTTGATCTGAGACAAAATTTAGACTATGTTATCTTGAAGAAAAATACTGTGTGGAGGGGTCAGAGATCTGGAAGTACCTAAAGAGATGGTGGTGCAGCTATTAGTTATAGCTAGCCAGCTTTTTCTGCTGGCAATGATGGACTAGGTCTCTAGGGAAAAAATCTCTTACCCAAACTCTTGTAACCAAATGCTAGAACTTGTAAAGATTGAATTTTGGAACTTTGTTGTGCATTCGGCATATAGAATTATTTTTCTCAAAAAATGTCATGTTTTCCTTTCAAATTTAGGGCTTTCAATTTATGCAGTAGCTACACAAACTGCTTATTTGAATTCAATGAATTTGCAAGTTCGTCTTTCAGGACAAGTTCATTGTTTTCGGCTTCAAATAAGGATTTTCTCAAACGCATTTGTTAAATAGTTGGTAAAAATCATGTGAGGCCAAAAAACTAATGGCATTTCCTAATGTTTATCTATTTAACAGTTTTTAGTTTATATTTTCTTCACAATTCCTTTGGCTATAGCTATTTTGGCTCATAGCATTAACTGATTTTGGATTATTTTAAATGGAGGATGTAGACACTGAAAATTGACCTAGGCCTGCAAGCTCTATTTCTCGCCACTTTCGTCCTAGCATAATTAAAATATTTAATTATGTTATTTGGTCCACTTTTCATCTATTAATTAAATAATTTTTAATTATTTAATTAATTCAGTCTCTTTATTCTTCTTGATTATTTAAATAAATAAATTTTATGTATTTATTTAAATGCATCACTAATTATCTAATGTCTCCCTATAATTAAATAAACTTCTTATTTTATTTAATTATTTATGTCCACTAATTCTTCTAGATTATTTAAATAAATAAATCTTCTTTATTTATTTGAATACGTCAATAATTTACATATTCTTCTTTTAATTAAATAAATTCTTTAATTTATTTAATTATGGCCACATGTCACTTTTCCCCATTTTAAATAAATAAATAAATGATTACTTATTTAAAATGGTCAAATTTCCTTATTTTGGCTGAAGATGGGCATTTATTGCCTACTGTCATTTGATTCTCCATTTTTTAATTAAAATGATTTTTAATTCAAAAAGATGCATTTTTGCATGCAAAGGTCAAATGACTATTATTAATTTGATTCCCCTACCCTTTTTTAGCCATCTTGTCTCAACTTTCAAATCTGGTCCGTTCGTCCGCCTTTCAATCTCATCCGTCCATTTTAAATTGCCTTTTCTTATGAAATGGCAATTTCGAATTCATTTTGGGGTCTCTCAAGCATTCACGTGAATTTTTTGTCTCTCATTTTGTTGTCATTTCCTCTCATACTTTGCATATTTTAGAGCCATTTTTCATAGTAAAATCCTTCAATACTTGTGTAGGACATGGCATAGTCTTAGGTTGCTCGCATAAATCTGAGGGAAAATCGTTATTCACAGCAAGCTAGAAGGTGTAATGGAGATCATCCATGGAGATTGAAGATTTGGGGTAACTGTGTTTCGTTTTATTTTCATGTTTTCTCCTTTGCACTCTATTACTTCTTTGGATTTTTGGATTTATTGCTTCGAATCTAATCCACTATAAAATTTCCAGAGGTACAGAGGAAAAAACTAGGGGAATGGTGTGGTGTGGAAAGCAAAATATGTAAAAAAATTGTTGAGGTTTTCTTAAGCCATAGTTAGAGCACAGGGGTGTTGCAACTAGGGATACATTTGGGTTTGACATTTTTAAAACAATTCATGTGGTTTGTATTTGTTTTGCATATGTGCCTAGCAAAAATTGTGGGAGTGGCAGGGATAAAGGTAGTAAGTAAAAGTTCGTTTGTTTTGTTTTGTTGTAGTTATTGCAGGATTTTCTATAGGAAAATGTAGAACAGGGATGAAAGCTAGGGTTTACATTTTTATTTAGCTAGTATCTATTTGTTTGCTTGTTGTTGTTGCCTCCACATTTCAACTTTGCACTTTTGCATCTTATCTACAGCGGTGTTTGTAGCTCTAATTATTTTTATAGATTCTAGCACTTCAATGGAAGTGCAATGATGTTACTTTGCCCATAAATTATTTTGTGATAGAGATTATTAACATGGGAGAGCTAGAAGCAAGAAGAAAAAATTATTCTAGTGGATGGTGTAGAAAGTGTTGAATTATTAATAATACAGTATGCTACGAATTTATTCTATGTATCCTAAATTGCAATATTTGATATTTCAATTTCTAGTTTGCACAAAGATTTGGCAAGGCTTCAAATAATTAAAGGCAAACAACAATGCTTACCAATCTTAAATGGGATTTCACTTCTATTAATAATTCTTTTTACATTTTCTGTAGTGTAATTATCTATCCATTTGTTATATCCTCCATTAGCTTTAGTTTTTAATTTCCAAAATCTATGCTTATATTACTAAGTATACTTGACATGAAATGGTAACTGATATATCTGTACACCTTAAGACTTGAGAAGGAAATAGCCTAAATTTAAAATTTAGAATTATTTAGCATAATAAAAAGTCCTCTTTTGTACTACGATGTGTCTTATTTAGTGTTGTGGATGACCACAAATCACATCTTATATATAGAAGCATGTCATTGTGTACAAACTATGACATGATGCAAACTTGGTTGTTTTCTCTCAGTTTGCTCTCAAGATTGTATACTTTGTACTTATCTTGTAAACTACAACCCTTATTGTGATTTATTTAATATTATATTGTTTCAATCTACATTCTCAAGTGTGCTTTAAATTTAGAACTATACATGATTTGGATTTAATTATCGCTTTGCAGAGTGGGATGCATATCACTTTCCTTAGCACAGGATAAATTTCATCATGAGATGTCGCATTCCATTGATTTTGTAGTTAAACAGTCATATTTCCAAGTTGAGAAGCTTAGGAATGTCAAATGGTACCTAGCAAATCCCTTAGTTGTGGTAGCTAGTGCAATGCTACTCCTAATCAGTATTGGTCTACATATGCACCCTTATTTCTCTATCTCAAGCACATGCATGCAACTGAAGCTGAAATAACTATGATTTTGCTTCCTATTTTCACACTTATAATGTTTCAAAGTTTTGATGTTTGAACTAATGTTTGTGATGATTATGATTCATAGCTTTGGTTGATCTTGGTTTTAGAAATATTATTTATGTGTAAGTTCTATTCATTTCCAAGTATTGCCATTTTCCCTTTGAAAATTTAAATTTGGCTATTGTAAAATATATAATATTTTCCTCGATCTTAACTTACATAATTCTATGAAAAAAAATTCCTATCCTATTGTAGTTATTGAAGCATTTTCTATAGGAAAATATAGAACAGGGATGAAAGTTAGGATTTTACTTTTTTATTTAGTCAGTATCTATTTGTTTGCTTCTTGTTGTTGCCTCCTTCACATTTCCACTTTCTACTTTTTCATCTTATCTGCAGCAGTGTTTGTTGCTCTAATTATTTTTATAGATTTAGCACTTCAATGAAAGTGCAATGATGTTACTTTGCCCATACAATATTTTGTGATAGAAATTATTAACATTTGGGAGAGCTAGAAGCAAGAAGAACAAATCATTCTAGTGGATGGTGTAGAAAGTGTTGAATTATTAATAATATAGTATGTTGGAGACTTATTCTATGTATCCTGAATTGCAATATTTGATATTTCAATTTCTAGTTTGCACAAAGATTTGGCAAGGCCTATTAGTAATTTAAAAGTAATTTTGAATAGTTTGCTTGGAGAGTGCATATTATAATCTATGATGTGCACAAATTATTTTCTGCTTTTGCAGTCTATTGGTTTAACTAGTGTTCTTGGGCTCATTCTTGTTGTTCTGTGGTTTACTGCATTTGGCTTGCCCTTTTTTGTGCATTATTTCTGCAGTCAAATAATTAAAGGCAAACAACAATGCTTGCCAATCTTAAATGGGATTTCACTTCTATTGAAAATTCTTTTTACATTTTTTGCAATTGTAATTATCTATCCAAGTGTTATATCCTCCATCAGATTTAGTTTTTAACTTCAAAAATCTATGCTTATATTAATAAGTATACTTGAAATGAAATGGTAACTGATATATCCATACACCTTAAGACTTCATAAGAAACTAGCCTAAACATAAAATTTAGAATTATTTACCATAATAAAAATTCCTCGTTTGTACTAACATGTGTCTTATTTAGTGTTGTGGAAGACCACAAATCACATCTTATATGTAGAAACATGTCAATGTGTACAAACTATGACATGATGCAAACTTGGTTATTTTCTCACAGTTTGCTCTCAAGCTTGTATACTTTGTTCTTACCTTGTAAACTACAACCCTTATTGTGATTTATTTAATATTATATTGTTTCAATTTGGATTCTCAAGTGTGATTTAAAGTTAGAATTGTACATGATTTGGATTTAATTATCACTTTGCAGAGTGGGATGCATATCGCTTGTTTTGGCACAGGATAAATTTCATCACGAGATGTCACATTGCATTAATTTTGTAGTTAAGCAATTAGATTTCCAAGTTGAGAAGCTTAGGAATTTCAAATGGTACCTATTGGATGCCTTAGTTGTGGTAGTTGGTACAATGCTACTCCTAGTCGATATTGGTCTACATATGCACCCTTCTTTCTCTATCTCAAACACATGCACACAACTGAAGCTGAAATAACTTCGTTTTTTCTTCATGTTTTCACACTTATAATGTTTAAAAGTTTTGATGTTTGAACTAATGTTTGTGATGATTATGATTCACAATTGGTTGCTCTTGGTTTCAATAATAGTATTTGTGTGTAATTTCTATTCATTTCCAAGTTTTTCCATTTTCCCTTTGAAAATTTAAATTTGGTTATTGTAAAATATATAATATTTTCCTTGATCTTAACTTACCTAATTCTATGAACAAAATTTCCTGTTTTGTTGCAGTTATTGAAGGATCTTCTATAGGAAAATGTAGAATAGGGATGAAAGCTAGGGTTTTACTTTTTTATTTAGTTGGTATCTAATTGTTCTTGTTGTTGTTGACTCCTTCACATTTCAACTTTGTACTTTTGCATCCTATCTGTAGTGGTGTTTGTTGCTCTAATTATTTTTATAGATTTAGCACTTCAATGGAAGTGCAATGAAGTTACTATGCCCATAAATTATTTTGTGATAGAGATTATTAACATTTGGGAGAGCTAGAAGCAAGAAGAACAAATTATTCTAGTGGATGGTGTAGAAAGTGATGAATTATTAATAATACGGTATGCTAGGGACTTATTCTATGTATCCTGAATTCCAATATTTGATATTTCAATTTCTAGTTTGTACAAAGATTTGGCAAGGCCTTGTAGTAATTTAAAATTAATTTTCAATAGTTTGGATGGAGAGTGCATATTATAATCTATGATGTGCACAAATTATTTTCTACTTTTGTAGTCTATTGGTTTTACTGGTGTTCCTGGGCTCATTCTTGTTGTTTTGTGGTTCATTGCATTTGGCTTGGCCTTTTTTGTGCATTATTTCTACTGTCATATAATTAAAGGAAAACACGAACACCTACCAATATTAAATGGGATTTCACTTCTATTGATAATTTTGTTTACATTTCTGCAATGTAATTATTTATCCATTTGTTATATCCTCCATCAACTTTAGTTTTTAATTTCCAAAATCTATGCATATATTACTAAGCATACTTGACATGATATGGTGAATGATATATCCGTACACCTTAAGACTTCAAAAGGAAATAGCCTAAAATTAAAATTTAGAATTATTTACATAATAAAAAGTCCTCTATGGGGCAGGGGACCTAGCTCGATTGGCTAAAGCATCCTGTTGCAGGAAAGAGGTCACAAGGTATAGTCTCCCCGCAAATCTATGGTACCGGAGAGCATGTCATGCCAGTGCCATCGGTCACGTGAAAAAAGTTTATCAGGCACACTGCAATTTATAATGGGATGGATACCCGACTGATTCCTACAGTCTAAAAAGAAAAGTCCTCTTTTGTACTTAGATGTGTCTTGTTTAGTGTTGTGGATGACCACATATCACATCTTATATGTAGAAACATGTTAATGTGTACAAACTATGACATGATGCAAACTTGGTTGTTTTCTCACAGTTTGCTCTCAAGCTTGTATACTTTGAACTTACCTTGTAAATTGCAATTTTATTGTGATTTATTTGATATTATATTGTTTCAATTTGGATTCTCAAGTGTGCTTAAAGTCAGAATTGTACATGATTTGGATTTAATTGTTGCATTGCAGAGTGGGATGCATATCGCTTTCCTTGACACAAGCTAAATTTCATCATGAGATGTCACATTCCATTGATTTTGTAGTTAAACAGTCAAATTTCCAAGTTGAGAAGCTTAGGAATGTCAAATGGTAACGAGTAGATGCCTTAGTTGTGGTAGTTGGTGCAACGATAGTCCTAGTCAATATTGGTCTACATATGCACCCCTCTTTCTCTATATCAAACACATGCACACAACTGAAGTTGCAATAACTCTATTTTTTCTTCATGTTTTCACACTTATAATGTTTAAAAGTTTTGATGTTTGAATTGATGTTTGTCATGATTATGATTCGTAGCTTTGGTTGCTCTTGGTTTCAAGAATATTATTTGTGTGTAAGTTCTATTCATTTCCAAGTTTTGCCATTTTCCCTTTGAAAATTTAAATTTGGTTATTGTAAAATATATAATATTTTCCTTGATCTTAACTTACATAATTCTATGAACAAAATTTCCTATTTTGTTGTAGTTATTGAAGGATTTTCTATAGGAAAATGCAGAATAGGGATGAAAGCTAGGGTTTTACTTTTTTATTTAGGTAGTATCTATTTGTTTTCTTGTTGTTGACTCCTTCACATTTCAACTTTGTACTTTTGCATCCTATCTGCAGTGGTGTTTGTTGCTCTAATTATTTTTATAGATTTAGCACTTCAATGGAAGTGCAATGAAGTTACTCTGCCCATAAGTTATTTTGTGATAGAGATTTTTAACATTTGGGAGAGCTAGAAGCAAGAAGAACAAATTATTCTAGTGGATGGTGTAAAAAGTGATGAATTATTAATAATATAGTATGCTAGGGACTTATTCTATGTATCCTGGATTGCATTTTTTGATATTTCAATTTCTAGTTTGCACAAAGATTTGGCAAGGCCTTGTAGTAATTTAAAATTAATTTTCAATAGTTTGGATGGAGAGTGCATATTATAATCTATGATGTGCACAAATTATTTTCTACTTTTGCAATCTATTGGTTTTACTAGTGTTCCTGGGCTCATTCTTGTTGTTTTGTGGTTGATTGCATTTGGCTTGACCTTTTTTTGCATTATTTCTACTAACAAATAATTAAAGGCAAACAACAACGCTTACCAATCTTAAAATGGGATTCCACTTTTATTGATAATTTTTTTACATTTTTTGCAATGTAATTACCTATCCATCTATTATATCCCCCATCAGCTTTAGTTTTTAATTTCCAAAATCTCTTCTTATATTACTAAGTATACTTGACATGAAATGGTAACTGATACATCTGTACACCTTAAGACTTCAGAAGGAGATAGCCTAAACTTAAAATTTAGAATTATTTAGCATAGTAAAAAGTCCTCTTTTGTACTGAGATGTGTCTTATTTAGTGTTGTGGATGACCACAAATGACATCTTATATGTAGAAACATGTCAATGTGTACAAACTATGACATGATGCAAACTTGTTTGTTTTCTCATAGTTTGCTCTCAAGCTTGTATACTTTGTACTTATCTTGTAAACTGCAATCCTTATTGTGATTTATTTGATATTATATTATTTCAATCTGGATTCTCAAGTGTGCTTTAAAGTTAGAGCTATACATGATTTGTAATAAATTGTCAATTTGCAGAGTGGGATTCATATCGCTTTCCTTGGCATAGGATAAATTTCATCACGAGATGTCACATTCTATTGATTTTGTGGTTAAACAATTAGATTTCCAAGTTCAGAAGCTTAGGAATGTTAAATGGTACCTAGCAGATTCCTTAGTTGTGGTAGCTAGTGCAATGCTACTCCTAGTCAGGATTGGTCTAGATACATATGCACCCTTCTTTATCTATCTCAAACACATGCACACAACTGAAGTTGAAATAACTTTGTTTTTGCTTCCGATTTTCACACTTATAATGTCTAAAAGTTTTGATGTTTGAATTGATGTTTGCGATGATTATGATTAACAGCTTTGGTTGCTCTTGGTTTCAGGAATATTATTTGTGTGTAAGTTCTATTCATTTCCAAGTTTTGTCATTTTCCCTATGAAATTTTAAATTTGGTTATTGTAAAATATACATTATTTTCCTTGGTCTTAACTTACATAATTCTTTGAACAAAATTTCCTATTCTGTTGCAGTTATTGAAGAATTTTTTATAGGAAAATGAAAAATGGGGATGAAAGCTAAGGTTTTACTTTTTTTATTTAGCTGGTATCTATTTGTTTGCTTATTGTTGTTGCCTCCTTTACATTTCAACTTTGTACTTTTGCATCTTATCTGCAGGTTTTTTGCTCTAACTATTTTTATAGATTTAGCACTTCAATGGAAGTGCAATGATGTTACTCTGCCCATAATTTATTTTGTGATAGAGATTAATAATAGGGTCTGCTACAGACTTATTATATGTATCCTGAATTGCAATATTTGATATTTTTGTTTCTAGTTTGCATAAAGATTTGGCAAGACCTATAGTATTTTAAAAGTAATTTTTAATAGTTTTCATGGAGAGTGCATATTATAATTTATGATGTGCACAAATTAATCTCTGATTTTGCAATGTGTTGGTTTTACTGGTGTTCTTGGGCTCAATCTTGTTGCTATGTGGTTTACTGCATTTGGCTTGGCCTTTTCTAGCATTATTTATGTTGTCAAATAATCAAAGGCAAACAACAACGCTTACCAATCTTAAATTGGATTTCACTTCTACAGATAATTCCTTTTTCTCTTTCTACAATATAATTATCTATCCATCTGTTATATCCTCCATCAGCTTTAGTTTTTAATTTCCAAAATCTATGCTTATATTACTAAGTATACTTGACATGAAATGGTAACTGATATATCCGTACACCTTCAAACTTCAGAAGGAAATAGCCTAAACTTAAAATTTAGAATTATTTAGGATAATAAAAAGTCCTCTTATGTATTGAGATGTTTCTTATTTAGTGTTATGGATGACCACAGATCACATCTTATATGTAGAAACATGTCAATGTGTACACACTATGACATGATGAAAACTTGGTTGTTTTCTCACAGTTTGCTCTCAAGCTTGTATACTATATAGTTACCTTGTAAACTGTAACCCTTATTGTGATTTATTTGATATTATATTGTTTCAATCTATATTGTTAAGTGTGGTTTAAAGTTAGAACTATACATGATTTGGATTTAATTGCCACTTTGTAGAGTGGGATGCATATCGCTTTCCTTGGCACATGATAAATTTCATCACGAGATGTCACATTCTATTGATTTTGTAGTTAAATAGTCAGATTTTCCAGTTGAGAAGCTTAGGAATGTCAAATGGAACCTAGAAAATGCCTTAGTTTTGGTAGTTGGTGCAATGCTACTCCTAGTCAATATTGGTCTACATATGCACCCTTCTTTCTCTATCTCAAGCACATGCACACAACTAAAGCTAAAATAACTTTGTTTTCTCTTCTTGTCTTGACACTTATAATGTTTAAAAGTTTTGATGTTTGAACTAATGTTTGTGATGATTATGTTTCACAGGTTTGGTTGCTCTTGGTTTCAAGAATATTATTTGTGTGTAAGTTCTATTAATTTCCAAGTGTTTCCATTTTCCCTCTGAAAATTTAAATTTGGTTATTGTAAAATATACAATATTTTCCTTGACCTTAACTTACATAATTCTATGAACAAAATTTCCTGTTATTTTATAGTTATTGAATGATTTTCTATAGGAAAATGCAGAACAGGGATAAAAGCTAGGGTTTTACTATTTTTATTTAGCTGGTACCTATTTGTTTGTTTGTTGTTGTTGCCTCCTTCACATTTCAACTTTGTACTTTTGCATCTTATCTACAGCAGTGTTTGTTGCTCTAAATATTTTTATAGGTTCAGCACTTCAATGGAAGCGCAATGATGTTACTCTGCCCATAAATTATTTTGTGATAGAGATTATTAACATTTGGGAGAGCTAGAAGAAAGAAGAACAAATCATTCTAGTGGATGGTGTAGAAAGTGTTGAATTATTAATAATATGGTATGCTAGAGACTTATTCTATGTATCCATAATTGCAATATTTGATATTTCAATTTCTAGTTTGTACAAAGATTCGGCAA
>VDFB02326536.1:0-21416 GCA_007258455.2 Sequoia sempervirens
AGGAGGAAGATATTTGTAAGAAAACATTTTGGACTCATGAGGGTAATTATGAATTTTTGGTGATGCCATTTGGTCTTACCAATGCACCATCTATATTCCAAAGTTTGATGAATTCCATTTTTAAGAAGTTCTTGAGAAATTTTATGTTAGTATTCTTTGATGATATATTGATTTATAGCAAGACTTGGGAAGAACATTTGCAACATGTGGATCAAGAATTACAAATACTTGAAGATCATAAACTCTATGCTAAGCCATCCAAGTGTGCTTTTGGTCTTATGAAGGTGGAGTATTTGGGATGTACATAGTTTCACATGAAGGAGTAAAGGTGGACCCTAACAAAATTAAGGCTATCATGGAATGGCCTATTCCAAAAAACCATTAAGAATCTGAGGGGTTTCTTGGGACTGACAAGGTACTATAGAAGATTTGTGAAGAATTATGGTTTTATAATAGCACCTCTCACCACTCCATTGAAGAAGGATTCTTTTCATTGGAACGAGTGTGCTAATACAACATTTGAGAGATTGAAGGAGGCTATGTGTACAAATCCAGTGCTTTCCACTCCTAACTTCACCAAGGAATTCATTGTGTTATGTGATACTTCTCAAAATGGGATAGGAGCAGTGCTCATGCAAGAAGGTCAACCAATTTCTTTTGAGAGTCGTCAATTAAAGGGTGAGAATCAACTAAAACCTATTTATGAGAAGAAAATGCTAGCAATCCTCCATGCAGTTAAACAATGGAGGCCTTATCTATTGGGTAGACACTTCAAGGTTAAGACAGATCATGATAGCCTAAAATATATTTTGGAACAAAGACTATCTTTTGAAGAGCAACAAAAATGGGTCACTAAGATGTTAGGATATAACTTTGAGATTGTATATAAGAAAGGGAAAGAAAATATTGTAGCAGATGAACTTTCAAGGAAGGATGAGAAATATGAAGCCTTATTGTGTGCCCTTTCAATATTACAAATAAATTGGGTGGAGGAAGCCAAAGCAGAGTGGAAAAATGATGTTGTGACAAGTAATCTCATTGAAAATTTAAAAAGTGATCGTAGTAGTTCAGATAAGTTTTGTTTGAAGGGAGATACTCTTTGGTATAAAGAGAATTTGTATCTCTACAAGAATTCCATTCTTAAACACAAGATTCTCACAAAGTTGCATGAGTCTCCAATGGGTGGTCATTCAGGATTTTTGAAGACATATCATCGAGTCAAGCAAGATTTTTTTTGGCAAGGGATAAAAGGTGATGTTCAAAAATTTGTGGTTGAATGTTTGGTTTTTCAAAGGAATAAAGGGGAGATAATTAAGACACCAGGTCTCTTGCAACCCTTATCTATTCCTAGCCAGTGTTGGGAAGAGGTATCCATGGACTTCATCATAGGGCTTCCCAAATATAAAGGTCATAATTTCATCATGGTAGTAGTTGATCGCCTCACTAAATATGCACATTTCATTGCATTATCACATCCTTTTATAGCAAGTGCAGTGGCAAAAAATTTCTTGGATACTATCCAAAAGCTACTTGGTACACCTAAGGTTATTGTTAGTGATTGTGATCCTATCTTCACTAGTCACTTTTGGAAAGATTTATTCTCATATTTGGGTACTCAATTGACTCATAGCTCTTCATACCACCCTCAATCAGATGAGAAAACTGAGGTTGTTAATAAACATTTGGAAGGATATCTATGTTTTTTCACTTTAGATAAACAGTCTCAATGGGTAGATTGGCTACTACTTGCAGAATGGTGGTATAACACTTCTTTTCATAGCTCATAAAAAATATCTCCATTTTTGGCACTTTATGGATATCATCCTCCTTCCATCACATCATCAATAAAGGTGTAACCAAGAGTTCAGGTAGTAGAAGACCACTTGCTTCATCAACAACAAGTACTTTCAAGACTCAAGGAGAATTTAGGCATGGCACAAAATCGAATGAAACAACAGGAAGACTAACATCATAGTGAAATAAGTTTTGAAGTTGGGGATTGAGTCTTCTTGAGATTGAAGCCTTATAAGCAAATCTCACTAAAGCAACAAAAAAAGAATAATAAGTTGTCTCCAAGGTATTATGGTCCATACCAAATCATGCAAAATATTGGTAGTGTTTCCTACAAGCTAGAGTTGGCACCAACAATAAAGATACATCCATCTTTTCATGTTTCCTATTTGAGGAATGTAATTGGGCATAATATTCCCACTCAAACAACACTACTAGAGCTTGATGAAGAAGGAACAATCATTTTGGAACTTGAATGCATTGGTCAAACACACACAGAGAAGTTGACGAATAGAACTCTCATTGAGTATCTCATCTAATGGAAGAATTTACTAGTTGAAGATGCCACATGGGAGGACGAGGAGTTCATTCAAAATAATCCAAACTTGATTAGCATTGAGGACAATGCTTCTTTTAAGGAGGCCATGCTATGCCCTTAATATTAGTGTACATCGGGTTATGAATAGTCAGCTTGTGGCTATCTTAACTCTCTATTGAGTCATATTATCATTAGTATATTGTTATTTAGTTGTTTAGGTCAGCCTAAGACTTATATAGGTGTGTCTAAGTAGGCCTAGGTGATATCCTACCCATAAATAGGTATATATAGGAGGTTGTGAGTCTTATTTCATCATCAAGTTTTGAAGTGTGTTCTCATTAGAGATATTTGGAGCTTTTCCCCCTCGAATTGGTTTGTTATTCTCAGTTATTATCAAGTATTTGTACCATATTTCATATCATATTCTTCTATTGTGCAAGTTATTTCATAACAGACTTTCTTCATCATCATTGTTAATTTACACCAGAGGAACATTCAAATCAGGTTTAGCCAATATCAGTGAA
The DNA here is from genome assembly GCA_007258455.2 of Sequoia sempervirens. Lineage (NCBI taxonomy): Eukaryota > Viridiplantae > Streptophyta > Pinopsida > Cupressales > Cupressaceae > Sequoia > Sequoia sempervirens. The sequence continues at coordinate 2,854 of VDFB02326536.1, forward strand.
TTTACCAGCAACACATTTAATGGTGGATGAAGATCGTGGTCCTCAAGAATGCAATGGAATAGTATTTTTCTTTCATATTGATTTCCATGTTAGGGAAAAAACAATTCAAGCATTTTTGTAACCCTCTTAAAAGCACCCTATCACTCTTTTGTTCAAAAACTGATTTTATGGCCTCATACACCTCTAGAAAACCCCGACATTGCTTGAGAATTTTTTTGGGAATGACCCCCAATGACACCTTTGCACTTACAAACATCATACTCTTGAACACATTTCAAAAGAGCATTATCTAGCAAAAATATTTTCTTAACATATTTATTAATAATTTATTCTAATTCATTGAGAGAATGAAGAAAATCCATTAAGTTAGAAATGAAAATGGAAATAATCTATGAGGGAAAGAAAACCCTTCTTGGTTTTGGGCTGGTGATTTTAAATCCTAAAACTATCTGCACATTGTCTTCCACCCACAAGAAATCCACGTTGAAGATGATGTCTAGGTATTCTTGTGTAAGAAAAGCTTAAAACGATTGCTCCCATCCTTGCACAAGCATTGGCACATGAAATTTCCATGGTTTCAATTCCTTTTAAACCTTCAACATAGACTGGAAGAAGTTCTCACCCCTTTTGCTATCTCTACCTTACCAAGCTCTTCAAAATTAAAGGCTTGCATACTTATGAGGAAGGTGTGGCATTTTCAAAATACATTGCCATTGAGGGTAGCAAATGACCATGCATTAAATTTTACAAACTCAATTATTCTTGTCACATCTTTCCATGCCAAAAATTTAGCATGATCCTGTTGGAAAAATGGAGAACATCTCATTCTAGTACCCTTTTTGTTTTCCATTGATGTCACCATGATATATGAGATGCAACTGCAAGATCAAGACTGAAGTTACTCTAGTATTCTAGTCTAGTATCTAAACCGGTATTTTTCTTACATCCTCCAATATTTTGATCCACATTTGTTCTCTGTTGATCTCTATTGCTTAGTTTTCGGAAAAGGTTTATAGGTGTCAGAATCTTGTTCATACAAGATCTCACATATTCATTTGTGTGTATGGTGCCCCATTGGTGTTTTTCAGTTATGTTTTCTGGTTCATCTCTGGTTGACTTGATAGGTGTATTATGTCAAATTACCTATTTCTATGTGGGAATTCATGCAGCCTATTTTAAGTCTATGCTAACTTGTTAAATCATGTGTATTATCTTTTGCATAGCTTGAGGCTGATAGTTGATATTTTCTAAATAAGAAGTGCATCTAATTAGGCTGACCTAATTGATGCTTGTGAAAGAGATTGGGTATATTTAACGGACAATTTTTGGAGAAGATTCATGTGAGTGTGCGATGATACGAAGTAGTGTGAACATAATGAAGTGTGTCAAGTCTGTTTATTGAGATTTATCTAGAACTAAATCTACACTTATTAGGTGTACTCTATTAGTTCATTTTATGGTTGAAATCCATTCAATCATTGTAATTCTATAGATAGTGAGCCTTTGCATCTAGATAGTGAGTCCTGGAAGTGAGTCACCCATTTTGTAATATTCTATAACTAGTTATACAATATTGTGAGCTAACACTCACCGTGGTTTTTCCCTTTTTGGGTTTTCCATGTAAAAATATTGGTGTTCTTATGTTCTTTGATCTTATGTTCTGTTAATGTTTTTATTTATTTTTTCTATTGTTTGCATTAGAATAATTGGATGGTATCTGATCAAAAAATTTAAGAAGATACTTATTCACCCCCCCTCTTAGTATCTTGTATCTTTAATAGATCCTCTAACCAATATCAATGCAAGTGAAATAAATTCAATGACAGGAAATTTGTGTTGAGCTGAGAAACATTTCCTTAAATGATGAAGCTTTAGTACCTACATCACACATGTTATTATAAAAAAACCCAATTTCTTGAAATTGATATGATGGTCTTTCAATGTCTTATCAATCCTTCACAAGCTTTATTCCATTTGATAGCATGTGTGAAATTTACATTTGAAGCTTCAAGGTATCATTCTCATTATACTAATTCATATTTTTTGCCTCATAATCTGAACTTTACCTGAGCTTGTTGTACAACCTTAATTTGGCATATGTATAATGATGTCAACACTATCAAGATAGTGCATATAAATATTTTGTGTCATGACCACTATAAATTATTTTTCATTAGACAGAAATCTGACTTTAAATGTGATTAGTTGGCACAAGGAAATACTTACATAGGTTTAAAGGTTTCACATTATAATTCATATTCCTATTACAACTGATTTCTAACTTATTACTAGAAAACACCTTGTTTCCTATTCTCCTTAACAAATTGCTACATCTACTTCATAGCTTCCCTTGTTTGTAATGTCCCCATTTTTTCCATATGCTCATTTGTGCTTTGGAATGGTATAACATGCATCTTCATCTAACAACCTTTCCCAACACTTGCTATTTTTAGCTAGCACATTGGAGCTTCGAGATTTGGTTTGCTGATTCTTTCTGTGTTTTTAGAGAGCTTCACAATGATATGGCATGCAAATGAATTAAGTAACTTTTCATAATTTACTAATTTCAGTAACTTCTATTTCTAGCAGTTCCATCTTGGGCAATAGCATCAATAGTCAGTTCAATTTCCATTTCAGGTAATGGAGTTCAAAGCATATTTGGCTTTTAACATTGTGAGGCTCATTTCAATAAAATGATTTATTTAAGTCATTTAATATTTAATATCATTTTGGGACCTTGGCCTAACAAAATGACTTAAAGTTGTCTTAAAAGGTGGGCTTTGAGGGTGGACGCCTCATGTGAGGTAATTGAATATTTAAAAAAAAATATTAAGTGCTCATGAGCCTTGGAAACCTAGAAGAGGGAGAATAAATGATATTTCAAAAAGTAAAACATTTGAAGAATGTCTTGGGAGTCCCTTCTTGGAGGGAAAAAATGGAAGTTGAGAGGTCATTTCAGAATATTTTTTATATGAGGCCTCACTCATTCATTCAACATCTATTGTCTACTACATTGAATTGCTACCAAAATGGCTCTAGGTTTATGGCTTCGAGGAATGCATGTACCTCCTAGAAAAATTCAAGGATTTAGTTTTGTGTTTGAGAGATAACACCTGGTTGGATACAAGGCTACTTCTCATCCTGAGTTAGCAAATTGAGCATCAATGTTACAAGTTTTGGAGTTATTTTATGCATTTAATGTTGTTGGTTCATCCATGGCTGAAGGTGATTTTCAATCATAGTTGATTGTATGATTTTAATTTTCTTATGGGTATTAGCTCAATCAATTCCTATGTTTTAGGTGTCCCTATTTGTAGAGTTTCAAATTTTATCTTACAACATGTATTTTCCTAGAGAGTGTTGGAAAAATGAAGAACATATCATTTTGTTACTTTTTGTTTGTGATTGATGTCACCATGATATATGAGTTGCAATTGCAAAGATCAAGACTAAAGTTTCTCTGGTATTCTAGTCTAGTATTTGAACTAATATTTTGCTTAAATCCTTTGGTATTTTGATTTGCATTTTTTTTCTAGTTTTGGGAAATGGTTTGTAGATGTTGGGAGCACATACATTCAATATTTCATGTATTTGGTTTGAAGTCTATTCCAGGCTGACTTCTTTGATAAATTATGTAAAGGTGAAAGTAGTTTTTGTTATGCAGATATATGTGCAACCTATTTTAGGTTTGTGCCGACTTGCTGAAGCATGTGGGTTATCTTTTTCAAAGCTTGAGTTTGATCGATAATATGAAGTGCTTCTAATTAGGCTGACCTAATCAATGGTTGCAAAGAGATGGGGTATATATAATAGACAATTTTTGAAGAAGTTTTGTGGTGAAGTGAAGTAGTGCATACATGATGAAATGTGTTAAGTTTGTTTATTCAGCCTTATTTGGAACTGAATCTATACTCATTAGGTGTACTCTGTCAGTTCATTTTTTGGCTGGAAGCCATTTTTGTCATTCTAAATTTTGTAGGCAATGAGCCTTTGTTTTTGGACAATGAGTCCTAGTAGTGAGCCACCCATTTTTTGTAATATTCTATAACCAGTTATATAATATTGTGAGCTAACACTCACCATGGTTTTTCCCATTTGGTTTTTCCACGTAAAAATTTTGGTGTTCTTGTGTTCTCTGATCTTATGCTCTGTCAATGTTTTATTTATTTCTGCTATAGTTTGCATTGTAATAATTAGATGGTATCTAATCAAAAAAATTAAGATACTAATTCACCCCCCTCTTAATATCTTAGATCTTTAAAAATTGATATTAGAGCTTGGTTCCTTTGGTTAAGCCTAACAGCTTGAGGGAGATCTTGAAGATGGAAGAAATGGATGAAAAAGGAGAGCTCTAGACTGCTCTTGACGATCTTGATAAAGTTGAAAAAGAAAACAAATATCTAAAAGAGAATCTTGAAGAAGCAAATGAATGTGTCAGGAAAATTAAGGAGCAATTGAAAAAATTCAAAGACAGGCATAAGGAAGTAACTAATCAGTTGAAAAAAGGTAATGAATATATCACCAATTTGAAAGTACAAGTGGAAGAGAAGAAAAGAATTGAAGAGTGTTTGAATAAGTTGCTACAAAGCAAGTCTGAAGATTGCACCAAGCTTGAACAAGAAATTGTGAACTTGAAAATGGCTCTGGAGAAGGCCAAACTCTTTGAAAGCAACTTCAAATATCAAAAAGGCTTGATGAATTAATTTCAAGACATAAACCAAGCAAAGATAAAGGTGGTTTGGGAAATGATGACGATGATGTAAGGAAAGCAATGGTGCGGAAACAATTTCCAAATGTCAGATCCACAGGGAAGAATGCAATACAGGAATTTTAATTTTCAAATTACAATCTAATTAAGACACACATGAAAGATTTTTAGAAATGGAACAAATACACAAAGAAAAATGAACGATAGATTTACGTGGGAAAACTCTATCGGGAAAAAACCCACCACACCAAGCTGAATTTCTTTGTATTACAGTAACAAACAATTACATACAAAATAGAGATACAACTCTCCAGCATTAGTCACAGTAGCCTTACTCACTATTCATCAGTTATAAACAATTCTCTCATCAAATTCGATTTAACTCACTCTATTCACAAATCATAATCAAACTACTTTTATTTTATCACATTCTAATTTTGTCTTTTGTGCATCCTTATCCGCCATTGCCAATCATAGACAGTTTCCTTTCGAGCAATTAATTTTTCCTTGCATGCAGTTCAGCTCCAGCGTAGCACTGTTACAAGAAATCAACCACCAATCATTCAAGTTTTCCTCCTCCGATTGGTCCATGAGAAGCCACATAGGAAGATCACATAGTCAAAGGCATTCAAACTCTGTTGGCATATCGGTGAGACACTAACAGTGTCTCCCCGATGCCACAAAGTATTCACTATAGATATCGACTTATGTCTCCAACAGTCGGTAAGAGGTTTCATTGAATGCCATGAATCATACCGAGTCCATCGACATCCACTACATCTCTACTAGCAAAATAGTCCTTCATTGGCAAGACGTTTTACCAATGCACACAAGTCATATCGATCTCTACTTTTTCATCAGCAAGACTTCACCGTTCGCCAAGAGTTCTCATTGAGTCTCCTCAAGTTTCACCCAAGCATTTGACAGTCGGCAAGACATTTGTATTTTTCCAAGACTTCACTCTGAACACAACCAAGTCTCACCGAGTCGGCAAGACTTATGTCCTTCGCCAAGACCTTTCACCGAGCGCCCATGTCTTACCTAGTTGGCAATACATTTGACCTTTGCCAAGACCTTACACCGGCCGAACATGTCATATCGAAGTGCCCAAGAGTTGGTGAGACTTATCGCCTTCACCAAGACCTTATACCAAGGTATTTTTGTCACCACGAAGGCACCAAGAGAATACTCCCTTTGGTGAGACCTTTCTTCATCGCTGGGACATCTCACTGAAACCTCCACCATCGGCAAGACTTTCCATTCTCACTAAGAGATCTCCCCGAGATCCTTGTGCTAGCCCAATAGCTATATGCTATTGGTGAGACATTTCATACTCGCTGGGACATCTTATTGAAGCCCTAATGTTAGCTCAATAAGATCACACTGTCACCCAAAGATCTCCATTCGCCAAAAGGTCACAACGAACACACAAGGTCACAATGATAGACTTTTCGGCAAGACATCAACTTTGTCTTGGTGACATGAGCTTATCAAGCATATTTAGAATAGTTAGTTGGCCAGACATGAACAATGTCACAATGAATTTTCCCTTAAGGAGTTCCATGTCAGTAAGGATTGAGGCACATATTCTAACAACCTCCCACTTGAAAAAGATCTTACTGACACCTCCAGAGCATAATAAAACTACTAAAATTCATGGGCCAAGAGGCCCATCAAACTGGCACACCACTTGAACTTGTCTGTGCTTATAGGCTTCATCAATGCATCTACAACATTCTCTAGAGTATCCACTTTCTCCAAAGAGACCTTCCCATCCTCCACCATATCTCGTACAAAGTGATACTATACATCTATATGTTTCGTTCTGGCATGGAAAGTAGGATTCTTTGCCAAACATATAACACTCTGACTGTCACAATAAATATTAATTTTTCTTGCATCAAAACCAATGTTAGAACACAAACGTTTTAACTAGATTACTTCTTTATAGGCATGTGATGCTGCCATGTATTTTGCCTCTGTAGTGGACAAAGCAACTACAGCCTACCGCTTGCTCATCCAACTCACCACACCACTATTCATCATGAAAATATATCCATTGGTGGATCTTCTGTTATCAATGTCCCCTGCCCAATCAGAATCCACATAACCTTGAATGCTAAGAGTTCTCTCTGATTCAACCAAGTTCCCATGGTAACACAGAGCATAGCCTAAAGTACCCTTCAGATATATAAACAATCTCTTCACAGCATCCCAATTTGTCCTTCCAGGATTAGCCATAAACCGACTAAGTACTCCCACTGCTTGGGCAATGTCTGGCCTTGTACAGACCATTGCATACATAAGGCTGCCAACCGCACTAGCATATGGCACACTGGTCATTTCCTCCATCTCAATAGGATATTTTGGACAATCTTCAACAGATAGCTTCGTTCCCTATGTAACTGGAATAACTAACTGCTTGCAATCAGTCGTGCAAAATCTCTCTAGAATAGTCATGATATACTTACTCTGACTCAGCCAAAGTTTTCTATTTTTCATGTCCCTGGTTATTTCCATTCCCAGAATGTACCCTACTACACCAAGATCTTTCATCTCAAACTTTGCAGACAACTGAGACTTAAGATTAGAAATCATTAGCTTACTATTGCCTATGAACAACATATCATCAACATAGAGAGCAATAATAAGGACTTGATCACTTTTAGCTTTGTAATATACACAGTGATTAGATTTTGATCTTACAAATCGTAATGACAAAACAAAAGTGTCAAACTTTTGGTACCACATTGTAGGAGACTTTTTTAAACCATACAAATATTTCTTCAACTTGCAAACTAGTCTTTCTTTACCTTTTTCCACAAAGTGCTTCGGCTGTGACATATAAATTTCTTCTTCAAGATCACCATGAAGAAACATTGTCTTCACATCCATCTATTCAATTTCTAAGTCATAGGCTGTTGCAAGTGACAAAAGAAATCTAATAGATGTCAGCTTAGCTACAGGATAAAATATTTATCCATAATCAATTCCCTCTACCTAGGAATAACCTTTTGCAACCAGCCTCACTTTATATTTTTCCACACTACCATCCAGACCTATTTTCTTTTTAAATACCCATTTGCAGCCCACAACTTTTCTACCTTTAGGAAATGGCACCAAACTCCAGGTATCATTCTTTTCTAATGATGCCATTTCTTCATTCATGGCTTCCAACCAAGAGTTTGAATCAGACATTTTAAATGCCTCTTTCACAGTCCTAGGTTCATCAGTGCTAGAAATTAAAACATAGGCACAAGTAGATTCTATTAAAGAAAATCCATACCTATCAGGTTGCTTTGTTTCACAAGTTGACCTCCTCATAGACTGAGGCTGAGGTGGCTCTTCATCTTCTTTGGAACTTTCAGAGCTACTTGAGCTTTCCTTAGTATCAGGTACATTTTGATTTTTCAATTCCTATTTATCTGGTGTCGAAGGAATTCCTGCTACATCCTTTTCATTTTCTGATTTCTTCTCTGACTGCAGATCCAATGTAGAAGGTTTTAGCTCACAAAATATAACGCTTATGCTATACAAAACCTTCTCATTCTCAGGGTTACAAAGCTTGTATCCTTTTATGCCAGCACTATAGCCTATAAAAACACTTTACAACTCTGTTTTCCAACTTGGATCTCTTTTCAAATGGCACATATGCATATGCCTCATAGCCAAAGACACAAATATGTCTTAGAGAGGGCTTCTTTCCAGACCATGCTTCCAAAGGCGTCTTCCCAAGAAGAGCAGAGTTAGGAGAGTGATTTACCAAGTAACATGTTGTAGAGACTGCTTCAGCCCAGAAATTCACCTCCAAGACAACACTGCTCATCATACTTTGTGCTTTTTCCATTACTGTCCTGTTGAACCTTTCAACAACTCCATTTTGTTGTGGAGTGTAAGGTGTAGTCTTATGTCTTTTAATCCCATGATCTGTAAATTACTTTTCGAATTCATCTGAACAAAACTCACCACCATTCCTTAAACATTTTATTTTTCTACTAGTCTAATTTTCAACAAGGTTTTTAAATTCCTTAAACCAACTGAACACTTCTAATTTACTTTTCAGAAAATATTCAAATGTTCTTCTTGGATAGTCATCAGTAAACGACACATAGTATCTCGATTTAGAAAAAGAAGGAACATTTACTAAACCAAAAACATCAGAATGAATATAATCAAGCAAACCAGAAGATTTGTGAGGATTGGAATAAAATGAAACACGATGTTGCTTTCCATATATGCAATGTTCACAAAATTCAAACTCAAGGTTACAATCTTCAAGCCCTTCTACTAGGTTTTTATTTTTCAAGGTTTTTAAACCTTTCTCACCAATGTGGCCTAGCCTATGATGCCAGAGCATAGTATTCTCTACTAGAAGTTTAACCTCCATGGATTTTACACCATCAGGAACGTTTTCCTTCTTTTCTTCATGAGTAGCCTTAAGTGACTTTGCGGAGACACTGTTGCAGTGAACAACATGCGCATCCAGCTTATACAAGGTACCTATTCGAGCACCCATAGCCAGCACCATAGAGCCTCTAGTCATCTTGTGGCCATTTCCAAAGAATGTGACCTACAGTCCAATATCATTCAGCTTACTTATAGAAAGTAGGTTTCAAGCCAGACCTGGTATATGCATCACATCATTGATTCCCTTCACTCTTCCATTAGGGAATTGAAATCTGACTCTTCCACGACCAACAATTTCCAAAAATGAATCACTTGCTAAGTATAGATTTCCACCATTGTATTCTTCATACTTCATGAACCAGTCTTTATGAGATTTCATGTGGAAAGATGCTCTAGAATCAATCAGCCAGACATCATCTGATGCCCATGTAGCCAAAGCTGCAATGAAGGCATTTGCATCACTTTGAGAAGAATCATTGCCAGAAGAGTTCTTCTTCTTCTTTTTCTCCTCCTTATAGTCCTTTCAGACATGACCAGGTTGTCCACAATTCCAGCATTTCACCTTGGACTTCTTGCCAGGAGACTTTGATCTCCCTTCTAATTTTGATTTGGATTTCTTGTCCTTCTTTCCTTTCTCCTTTGATCTACCTCTGATAGCTAGAGCCTCATTTTCCATCTCAAAAGATTTTCTTCTCATTTCTTCTGATAGTAGAGAAGCAACAACATCGTGCATCTTGAATGTGGATGTTGTACTCCCAATAGCCATCACCAGATGATCCCATGAATCAGGCAAAGAACATAATAGTAGCATGCAGCAATCTTCTTCTTCTATCTTCACACCAATAGATGCTAACTAAGCAATCAACATATTGAAAGCATTCAAGTGATCAGCAACAAAAACTCCATCCTACATCCTCAAGTTGTACAGCTTCTTCCTCAATAATAGTTGGTTCACCAAGGACTTGCCCTAATAAATAGCACCCAGTCTTGTCCACAAAGAGGTTGCAATATTTTCTTCATGCACGTTCAAAAGAATAGAGTCAGCTAAACAGAGCCTTATCAACCCTTTTGATTTTCTATCTGCCATGTCCCAATCTTCCCGCTTCATGGCCTGAGGTTTCATTTCAGACAAAATAGTCCAAAGATCTCGGTCCACTAACATAACTTCCATTTTGAGTTTCCATAACTCAAAATTGCTACCATTGAACTTCTCTATTTCCATCTTTCCAGATGTGCTCGCAATGTTAATCTATAACTAAATTATCAAACCTCTACCAAACTCCCACTGGAAAAGGATTGAAACAAAAAAGCCAACCCACTCACAAGGATAACACAACTGGCCAGGCTTTGATACCACTTGTAAGGAAAGAAATCATGCAGAAACAGTTTCATAACGTCAAATCCATAGGGAAGAATGCAATACAGGACTTTTAATTTTCAAATTACAATCTAATAAAGACACACATGAAATATTTTTAGAAATAGAAGGGTGATCCCATAATAGTGGTTTACAATTTTTGGCCAAACTAGACACTGAAATTATTATTTTTAACTAAATCTTCACATTCGAGCACCTATAGCGGCTAAACTATGAGGAATTTGAAGATGGTGCAAACTAGAGTCTCATCAAATTTTGTCTGTAGATTCTAAAAATATTTTTTTCAATATTTTTGCAATCATATTGCACTTCTTTTTCCATCTCCCACAAAAATAGATTTTTTTCAGAAAACAACATTTTTAAAAAGTGACGCACACCGTATAACGCATAACTTTTTTTCCATGAAGGATAAAATTCTAATTCTTTCAAATTTAGATTTTTAACTCTAATATCTAGTGCTTCCACTTGGTTAGATAGTTTTTATTGAATATTTTTTCCTTAATCAAGTTTCAAAGTCAAACGAATTACAATTCGCACACAGTGTAACTGTATGTAACTTTTTTGTATATGTCAAATTTTATTTTATTTTTTTTGTTGGATCAAGGACTTCAATATCTGGTGCACTCATATTTTTTCAAATTTTTTTTGATAATCTTCTATTTTTGACATGTGAAGAACAAAGAAATTCATTTTAGATGAAAAACCTATGTTTAATAAAACTTAAAAACAAATACATAACAAAAGAAAACATATTAAAATTATATTCATTGGATAGCTTGTTCTGAGGAATACCATAATCATTTGAAATAAATTTTAAATGAATTCATTTGATCTCCCAAAAATCTAAATCAAAAGTGATTTTATCAGCATTTTGATAGGTGTAAAGAGACACATTTATAGGTATGGTTTAAAACTAGCGAGGTTCTATCCAAGGGGGTTTGATCTAAGGTGATTTGATCAAACCCTCTTCAATTGAAATCCTTAAAATGGAACTTTTTAAGGCTTAAATCATTATATTTTCTAAAAATATGTGATTTCAGCTAAAATTTGTTCCTCTCAGGAATTGTAAACCACTATTATGAAAGCACCTAGAACAAATACACAAAGACAAATGAAAAATAGATTTACTTGGGAAAACCCTAATGGGAAATAACCCACCACACCAAGCTAAATCTATGTGTATTACAGTAACAAACAATTACATACAAAACAAAGATAGAACTCTCTAGCATTAGTCACAGTAGCTTTACTCACCGTTCATCAGTTATAGACAATGCTCTCATCAAATCCCATTCAACTCACTCTGTTCACAAATTAGAATCGAGCTACTTTTATTTTATCACATTCTAATTTTGTCTTGTGTGCATCCTTATCCACCATTGCCAATCATAGATAGTTTCCTTTCGAGCAATTGATTTTTCCTTGCATATAGTTGAGCTCTAGCGTAGCACTGTTGCAAGAAATCAACCGCCAATCATTCAAGTTTTTCCTCCTCTGATTGGTCCATGAGAAGCCACATAGGAAGATCACACGGTCAAAGGCATTCAAAGTTTGTTGGCATATCGGTGAGACACTAACAGTGTCTCCCTAATGCCACAAAGTATTCACTATTGATATCGGCTTATGTCTCCAACAGTCAGTAAGAGGTTTCATCAAACTCCATGAGTCATACCAAGTCCATCGACATCCACTACGTTTCTATTGGCAAAAGATTCCTCCATCGGCAAGATGTTTTACCGATGCACATAATTCATATTGATCTCTACTTTGCCATTGGGAAGACTTCACGATTTGCCAAGAGTTCTCATTGAGTCTCCTTAGTTTTCACCGAAGCATTTGACAATCATCAAGACACTCCTCTTTTGTTGAGACTTCACTCTAAGCACAACCAAGTCTTACTGAGTCGGCAAGACTTATGTCCTTCGCTGAGACCTTTCACCGAGCACCCATGTCTTATCTAGTCGGCAAGACATTTGACCTTCGCCAAGACCTTACACCGGCTGAACATGTCATACCGAAGTGCCCAAGAGTCGATGAGACTTATTTCCTTTGCCAAGACCTTATACCGAGGTTTTTTTGTCATCAGAAAGTCACCAAGAGAGTACTCCCTTCAAGCAAGACCTTTCTTCATCGCTGGGACATCTCACCGAGACCTCCACCATCGGCAAGACTTTCCATTCTTGCTAAGAGATCTCCCCAACATCCTTGTGTTAGCCCAATAGCCATATGATATTGGTGAGACATTTCATACTCACTAGGACATCTTACCAAAGCCCTAGCATTATCCCGATAAGATCACACTATTTCCCAAAGATCTCCATTCGCCAAAAGGTCACAGTGAACACACAAGGTCACAGCAATAGACTTGTTGGCAAGACATCAACTCTGTCTTGGCGACATGAGCTTATCAAGTAGATTTAGAACAGTTAGTCGGCTAGACATGAACAATTTTACAGTAACTTTTCCCTTCAGGACTTGCATGTCAGTAAGGATTGAGGCACATATTTGAATAGATGAAAGTTCTAAGATTGTGAAAAATCAAAAGAACCAAAAATGGGTGAGAAGAGAGAAAATTCGAAGAACTCTACTAGGAGACCTCAAGTGAGATAGCCTAACGCACAAAGGTACCCCTCTTTTAATGGATTTTTTTTTTCATGCAATAGATTTGGTCACAAGGAAACTAAGTTTAGAAGTAGGATGAATTAATTCCCTAGTTCTTTCCCTGGTCAATGTTTTGCATGCAAAAGAACTGAAAAATAGAGCAAGTGAATGTTGGACCATGATGATGAATTAGTTTAATGTAAGAGGAATGAGTCATTCCTTCAATGGCTATTACTACATATACAAAAATTATGGACATAAATCTAACTAGTGCAGAAAAAGAGTCAATGGAAATCAATCTAATCAAAGGAATATTGTTTGCTATAACTGCAACAAATCAGGACATGTTTCAAGATTCTATAGAACCAAGAAGAGTAAGGAAACCAATTTGATAGAAAGGAATGAATCTATGAAGAAGTTTGAAAACGATGAGATTAAGCAAGAGATGAACAATATTTCAAGAAAGAAAGAAGAACTAGAGACAATTGATGAGTCTGTGCTCTCATCCGGTACAGACAATTTATTTGGTAACTAGACCTAGCAAGGTCGTAGGGGGAGATTTATTAGAAATTGTAAGAACCCCCTAGATAAATGGCATGTCAGAGGCTGGCATGGGGAAGAGAGGTAAAGATTGAGTGTTCAGAGGTTTTGGAAAAATAACTAGTAGAAAATATGAAGGGATGATTCTTTGCGGAGCAAATTAGGGCTTTTCTGTGGTAAGAAAATGTTTTAGCAGCTTTTTGAAATCTGTCACATTTAATGTGGATTAGGGAAAATTGATATTTTATAAGGACATGTTTAAGGCATTTTGTTCATTTGAGCATTTGGAGAAATTGAAGACCCTTTGGAGCATTCCTGAAGACAATTGGAGTTCGAGCTGTGGAAATCCTAGTTACGGTTCTATGTGCAAAAAAAAGGTATTTATATCTTCTGAGTAGTTGTGATTTTTGTTTAGCTAAGTTGTTTGAATTTAGAACCTGTAAAATGGAAGCCCCCATAGTTTTGAAAGTAACAGAGAAGCTGAGGCCCTCTTATAGAAAGTATTCTTCGAAGGTTTTTGAAGATGATGATTCAGGTAAAATTTGAAGAATAAAATCATGTAAAGCTAATTGACATCTAGCGAAATGAGCTTACTGGTGATGACTTCAGGATAAAACCTAAGTATTCAAATGTGGTTGATAAAAGATTGGACATCTGGAATAATTTCCCTAATTTTAGATTTGATGGAAAATTTATGAAGTCAGTTCTGAGTAGAATTCATGACAATTTTTTGTGGACTGACCGGCTGGATCTTATAACAAAGGAGGTAATTAGGGCCATTACTGGGTTATGGGAAAAACATAAAGCACCCATTCTAAAATCTATAAAGAATGAGGTTGTAGAAGAAATTATAGGATCCAATTATGATAAAAGATCTCTAACAATTTTTTTTTACTAATCTAGTAGTAAAGTATGCATCTCTCATGATAGGTCATAAGATAGATTTCACAAATAGGGAGAATTATGTTTTGACCACAATAATCTATACTGGCTTTAATATGGTAGTTAAAGGTGTAGATTATAATCTCTGTGAGCTTCTTTGATTGTAATTTTTAGAGAACATAAAGCAAACAAAGGAAAAGAAGTATGCCTTTAAGTTTGGTTCATTGTTCATATGTTTATTGTTTTACTTCATTAAGAGGCTTCTGGGAAAAAGTGAATAAGTATTCTAGAACCCATCCAGACTAGTGGGACATCAAATTTTTGATCACATGCATAATCTTAGAAATTTGAACACTCAAGAGGATTCCCTAACAACATTCTTTGTGTATTCAAAATAAATATGAATGAAAGGGCTAGAATTTTGAGAAAAATTGTGGAGTAGTATAAGAATGATATCATATTCCATGTCTCCATTTATGAATACATGATTGAGGCTGTAAAACTTCAAACTATTTGGATTCAACCTCTAGGATATGAGACAAAAAAAGAAGAAGTAAAGGTTATGTGCAAATACTACTAAAGAATCCAAAAGATCCCAATGAACCTAGAATTGGGACATATGTTGAAAAATATATGGAAATTCATATGGAACAACAAAAGCCTAAGATTAGGAAGAAAGTGTAGAAAAAACTTAAAGATGCTGGTTTCACTGATGAGTTGGAAGAGCTAGGGGAGAACAAATAAAGAAGAATCATCTGGTCCTCAGAGATTTGAAAGGAATACCCCTGCAAAATCCTCCATAGTCTCTGTAGCAAAGAATGAATCTAGTACTATTGATAAGGGTAAGGGTCATGTTTGCTATGGACCATCTACAAGATCTAGGAAGAGGAAAGAGACTCCTCTAGTAGCCCCTACAAAGAGAGGAAGGAAAGAGAATGTAATGAGAGAGAAGACTGCAAGTGTTATAGATGACTAGGATGAAGAAGAAGAAGATCCCGAAGCAAAAATTGTAAGTAGAAGAAGAGGAGGTTTACCCTCTGGTGAAGGTGCATCTACAGATATTGTTGGTTCTAAAATAGTATGCATTGTGTCATCACCTAAAGATGAAGAGAATGAGTTCAGTATACATGTGCACACCAAGCCTAAATCAAAGAAGGCTAAGGTAGCTGATGAGACCCTTGCAGACTAGAAGGATGAACAAGATGTTTGGGTAAGTTTTGGCCCCTAGTATAAACTTGAGCCAACTCTTAATGCTTTGTTGACTTTTGAGAACATGCTCCAACCCTCAACTGAATTCTATGATAAATTTGGAGAAGAAGATAAGAAAACATTGCTTTTGGTTGTTATTTATTATGTTATTGTCTTAGAGGTCAAATGGGATAATATCAAGAAAGATGTTCCTAAAAGCATGTGGGATGATCTTATGAAAAGGAGATCTAAGGTCATTGTATTTGAAGAAAAGATTAGAAATGCAACATATAGTAAGATTAGGTCTTCCTTGACCCTTGATGATGTGGAATCTCTAAAGAAAATATATACTGGAATGTTTTAGATGAAGAGTAGAGTGAATATGTTGACGACAAGAAATAAGAAATTGACAAAGTAAGAAA
Source organism: Sequoia sempervirens (assembly GCA_007258455.2). Taxonomy (NCBI): domain Eukaryota; kingdom Viridiplantae; phylum Streptophyta; class Pinopsida; order Cupressales; family Cupressaceae; genus Sequoia; species Sequoia sempervirens. Next base: position 18,980 of record VDFB02326536.1, read on the forward strand.
GGAAACAACAAAGGTAATCTAGGAAACTGTAGAAAAGTATGGTATGCTCAAAACCAATGATGATGCTGCTACTGAGAATGCTGATGAAAATTCTCCTCTAGATATAGGTAATGAAGACATTCCCGATAATTTTAATGTTGAAATTAATATTGGTGATGAAGTTAATGAACATAATGAGGGAGAAGATGAGCCTGAGATGCATAATGATGCTCCTCTGGAGCATACTGAAGAAGAAAAAGGAAAAGAAGAGCAAGGTAATGATGAAGAAAATAATGGCAATATTGAAGACGATGGACAAGGCAATAAAGAAGGTCAAAACAATCCTAAGGAAGAGGACAACAGTGAAAAAGATAATGATAATGATAAAGATAAAGATGAAGATGAAGGTGAAAATGATGAAAAGAAAGAGGAAGAAAAAGAAGAGGTAGTAGAGGAAGATAAAGAAAAAGAAAATGGATAGAAAGAAAAGATAGTTGTGGAATCCTCGAGGAAAAATGAAGAAAAATAGATTGTAAAATATTTGAAGCATCCCGGTGATTCATCTTCAAGTAGTGATGTACTAAAAGGTTTGCTACCTAAGAAAATTAGATTTCAACCAATTATTCCCCAAGAAATTTTGAAACTCCCTATGATTGAAGGATATGTTGATGTGGAAAAGATGTCTCTTGTACATAAAGTTGTGTTGGGTGATGCTATGCAAGCATCCAGAAGAAAGGAAATTCTTGAGACACAACAAAAGGGAATGAAACTGATAGAAGATGCTCTGAGAGCTTTACAAGAAACTATACCTAATACATCCATTGACACATCTCTTGCCCCTATTGAAAATATGATTATTTTGTTAGATTCCTTCAAGGAATATTCCTCTAGGCTTAACAAAAAGACAAGAAAAGAGATAGAAGAAAAATTGGTGGAGAAAAGACTATTGGATTTACAGGGAAAATGTGCTTTTGCACATTCTTGTGTCGAAAAGAGTCTAAAAGTGATGAAGGTTTGTAAATTTTAGGTAGATGTTCTATCCTATTGCTTGAAGTGGCCGGATGCCACTCAAAATATCAAGATTGTCATGGACTCCATTGAGTCCCAATTTTCTATTGTTTTTGGTACTTATAGTGTATCTAAAGATAAACATAGATCAATCTAGAAGGCCATTGCTACACATAGAGAAAATTAGTTTCCTTGCAAAAATAAAAAGAAGAAATTATTAGAAAATTCATTCTATTAAGTGATATTGTGAGAATGGAATACACTCTAGTTGGAGAAGCTCTAGCATGTGTTGAAAGGCTTGACAAGATAAACCTAATTCCTGATACTCTAAACGGTGTTGAAGAAGTTCTGATAGAGTTGGAATCTCTAAACAAGATGTTAACTGTAGCAAAGGTAAGTTAGGAAAAAGAAAAAATAGTTTAGGAAGGTAGTTTGAAGGAGCTTCAAGGCTCATCATCTTCCAATTGATATATGTTTTCTTTGCTTGAATATTTTTTAGTTATTCTTGGCACACCCTTTGTCCTTGATGTCAAAGGGGTTGTAAAGTGGTGAATTGTTAGTGTTAAGGGGAGAAGTATTGTAAATAGAGAACTCTGTAAATATTCTTGGTTTTTGGCACATGTTGCCATCAATGATAAAGGGGGAGATTGTTGGAAAAATGAAGAAGAACATATCATTTTGTTACTTTTTGTTTGTCATTGATGTCACCATGATATACATGTTGCAACTACAAAGATCAAGACTAAAGTTTCTTTGGTATTTTAGTCTAGTATCTGAATTAGTATTTTTCTTAAATCCTCTAGTATTTTGATCTGCATTTTTTTTTAAGTTTTTGGGAATGGTTCGTAGATGTTGGTAGTGTTGCAAGTATGAGCTTGTCTAGTGGTGTTGTCATTAATGTTGTCATTGATGTCAACTTTGGTCAGTATGTTGCAGATTGTACATGTATGGATGAGATTCTAGTGAGATGTTGTGAGTACATGGAGTTGTACCTTTATGGTGTTGAAAATATGTTGGTGTGATGAGTTTCCAAGTGATTTTGAGAAAAATAATAAAGAAGAGAACTCAAAGTGTTGAGTGTGTTTAGATTGTGCTCTAGTATGTGCTCCACATTTCTCTTATGGTGATCCTATACCTATGTGGATCTAAAGGTGTGTTGATGGTGATCTGATGATGATATAGTCTAAGTTTTAGTTTCTGGTGAGATGGTACGTGGAAGTTGTGTCCACCAGTATGTGTGCTCTATAGAAAGAGTCAGTGTTCTATGGACTAGGAGAAATATGTATGCTCCAGATAATTTCGATCTAGTAGATGTCTTATGAAGGTCTTTTCTATGCTATGGCGAAGACGTTTAGATTTTGGTGATCTTGAAATCATATTTTAGTATTTATGTGTGTCTGCATAGCCCAGATTGATTGGTAAAATGAGTTCAGTGTTTTTTCAAAGCTTG